>JADGIL010030249.1:0-65917 GCA_020352625.1 Cactoblastis cactorum
ATAACTCTTAACATATTAAATGCAATTTGTAATTTGTCTGTAACTGTACGTTATTAATAAATAAATCCTTAATCGATATTTTGAAAATACTGAAAAGCCAAAAGTTTATTTTTATTGGTATATTTAATATAGAGGTATATTTACATATATTGAAATATTTACATTAAACAAAGATTAAATTTAAAAAACCAGTAGCAGTCGTGNNTGCAAAAATTATATGAAATTTTTATGTTTTATTTATATACTATTATCATTAGCATGTCGGTGACGCGAACCGAGGATTTTACCCTCTACCAAAACGCTCAACGCGCCTAAAGAAGTTTTCACTTCAAAAACACTAAATTTTTTAACAATAATTCTAAACAGTAATAGCAGACCACCGTAGCGCCAGCGATGCGCCGACGACGCCGCGCCGATTGTGCAACGAAAAAAGCTACGCCGCTCGCCCAAACACTAATTTATCTGTAGAATCGCCGACCGTTTTGTTTTGATTTATTCTGTCAGAGCCTATAGAGTGATGAATAACGTATATTTGGCGCAGGCGTGAAGCCCGATAGAGAGTTAAGTGTAATCATCTCAATGATTGCATCGAATTACAAATCAATTTCTGACTCTATCTAAACAAATTTACTGGTTCTTCGGGACGACTAGGTACATATGTATATGTATATATATAAAAGCGAAAAAACACTAAAGGTGTTAGCGCTCTTAAATTTTGCATGGGGGTTCCTGAAGACGTAGAAGCTTGCTTTATAAGACGGGATCATGCAAAAATCCCACGGACGTAAAACTGCGGCCGCGGAAATAAGTAAGTATAGAATTACCGCAACATATATTAATTTAATATTATAAGGCATTTATTAGGTTTAAGAATGTTATCGCACAGTCATTCAACAATGCAAATTTTCTTATTGAATATTAAATAACAACAAAAGATGAGTAGAATTCTTTCAAAGATTTGTTTTATTTATAGCTTTCCATCACATATTACGGAATGTAGTGAATTTCGGTGAATTTCGTGTAAACCACAACAAAACAGTTACATATATTATTATAATACAATACGAACTATGCTTGTAAAAGTAATGTGCGGAATAAATAATTTTGAAAAAAAAAGAATGTGTAACACTAACTGTCGTGTGCGGTAAGCGTTTCCTAAACGGCAATTTGCGTCATTATATAATAATCATTAGAGATGACAAGCAGAGTACGACAGCGTAACTGTACTGTGCTTTGCGCTGATTGCCGTGCTAGAAAAACTGCACACGTCCCCATGATCTCGCGTGATCGCAGCCCGTGCATCATAACATAACAGTATTACGTCCTTCTCCCTAGTATTTTAATTAAAAACAAACGAGCAAAGGGGTAAATAATTACCATTAACCATGGACAAAAACAAATTAAAAATGTTATTTATTTACAAAAAATATATTGGGATAGACGTTTAGCAGGGTTATGGGGTAATTGTCAAAATATCTAGGGCAAATAGATATAAATAATGAACCATATTTAACAGCAAATAAAATAATATTGTGTTTATTAATTAAAGGTCCTTTTTATTGTAAAGAATTAAGCTTACTTTTACATTTTAGTTAAAATAGGTCAGAAAGTGGTGTCGAAGTCAAAATATTTTTATTCAAATAGACAGGTTTATAGCACTTTGGAATCCATAAATTATTTCAAATTTAACGTAGCTAAAATTTGGCGAAGAAAAATTATCTTTTAAATAATTTAACTATCACTTCCAAAGCGTCAGTGGAAAATAAGTGGTGCAATAAACATGTGCATTTTCTTCATATACTTAAATTTACGTTATATCAAATCTACGAAATTGCAATATTCTCGAAGTGCACCAAGAACACGAATAGACACTGTAATCATCTATAACTCCAAGCTTGTCATATATAACCGAGTAGCCGTGCATTTTCTACTTAATAGAACTTAATCGCATTCTGGGAATAGTGTATGATTATGTATTATGGCATACAAATTGCTTTCGCGTACGCTTTTGTTTCTTAAGAGTCCAAGTTGCGTGTCAGAAATATTAATTACATACATCCTTTGCAAATTAGTAGCCGATTAAGATTCACACTACCGTTTATTTTTTATTTACGACAAAGGTTGGAAGTTTTGACAGAACAATGGACAGCAGTGTTTCCTTGAATGCAGTAGTTGCGATTTTTAATGTATGCTTTGAGTGAGTGGATACGAGGAAGCATAATAAGTAGAGATGGGCGCGATAACTTAGAAATAAACCCTATATCCGATGTTAGTTTATATAGTTTTAATTTAAAATTAGCTATATTAAAATTTATATCTTATTCGTGTCTCAAAAAAAGTATTTTATTTGTGTAAATTTTTGTAACAATGTGGTTAAATTTTTTTTATTATGATTTATAAGCTCCTTAAAAAATACACGAATGTTATCTAGCAATTAATGTTTCTTTACTATGATATATCTTTAAAAACTGTTTCCTAGAAATGAAGTTTTTCTATTTCTTTACACCAATAATTCAATGTATCCCTAACCTATGTATATAACTATCGATATATTTTAACAATTAAAAAAGTCCGTCCGTCTTCTTTTACTTAATCCTGTTAAAATAAAAAATACAACCAAATAATTGCCTCCAGCCTTTAGTCTATCTCTAGCCATTACTATTTACATTGAGTGTGTCGTTAAATCTATGGGGGTGAACGCCCTCGCTTTCATAGTAACCTGGTTGTCCTACAAACTCGTTATTGAGTTAATTGTGGCCCGCGACGCCTCTTGACTTTTATCATTAGCAAGGCCGTCCGAGTAGACTACTACTTCCATGTGACTGACCATAAACTACCATAGTAGAGGACATTTTAATTACATTATTTAATATCATAGTGCCAATTTTAAAATTTTCTGATCAATTTTCTACATCAAAACGTAATTTTCTAATGTTTTGATATAATTTTATTCACTAATAAATTATAAATAAATATAAATCTTATTCTAAGAAGACCATCACCTAACATTAGCCATGAATAGGCTGAGGTTGTAATGATGATGAAAGCTTAATTTGTAGACAAGAGTAATAAGAATAGAAAATTCTTGATATAGCTTGATATTATTCTTACTTTTATATTCTAAATGTTGTAAATATTGGCGAAAGCTTTCCACTCCAGTCCAAAGATGATACTGATTAAATTGTGAAAAGGCCCAATATTTACTATAAAGACGGTTTAGATTTAACGCTGCCTTTAGGCATTTGAAACTATGCGGTAATATCAAGTTGTTGGCGCAAAATATGGTCAGTAAATAAGTGGAATAAAACAGTTTGGACCGGTATCGGTTCCGTGATCCCGACCATATTTAACCAAGGCTACGTGATCTGCAAACCACGACCATGTTCAATTCGATAAAGTTATATATTGCAGCGATAGATAAGCGCAAACAACTCGCTGACCAGGCCTCCCGTTTATCATTGATGTTAATGTTTATAGATCGTTTGATTATAGCCTGTACTGTACTGGTGAAACCAAAACGAATTCAGTGTGTACCGTCACTGTAATTTTTAACGTAAAAGTTTGTGTGACTTTGTAAGAACGGTTTGATCTAAGATGCTCTTACAAATTCAGATAAAATTGTTAAAAAATACGAAATAATATAATGTTATGATAGTAAGGCATTTAAATCTGCTTTAATTTTAAAAACCCTATTTATAATATCAGCTATCAGTTCGTCAATTTACTAGTTACATATAGGCATATAAAAAAATAATAATATTGCACTAAAGACTCATAAAGTTACGAGTACGTTTTTTGGTTTTTCAATTCGACTCGGAGCTGTTTACATTATCTATAAAGTGCGGTATTAAGGGCATCTTCTTCTTCATAATTGTTACCTACGATACATTTCTCACATTTTTAATAAAGCCCGGTATTATTTTCCCATTATCAGTGAACATTTTGCTATAATAATAGATGAGGTCGAATAAAAATGCTATTATGTAGGCGTCAACAAATTTTTTTATCGGGGTATGGCCGGCAGTCCTGTAATAGTTTTTAATATATGCATTCATCGCAAACCTACTTTTTACTGAATATCCATAAATTAAATATCAATGTATGCGATTTTACATACATAATAATAGAGAACAATAACAGTAGAATAAATCGACAACTGCCTGACAGTAAACTATTACTAACAAATAGAATATGAAAAAAAATCTCCTATTAAAGTTTCATAAATAAATGTCATTAACCATTTTTCAGCTTAATTTTTCGTTTAAAACAAATTTAAATTTTAACAATATTTTCAGATGACACATTCACTTCATAAATTTTATTTTATTCTAAAATAAATACCAGAATGAATCAGACTTTTCATCTAATACAATATATTTAAGCAATTGAAAATCAAATTATCTCAAAATGTAAAAAAAATGTACTCACTCTCGCAGAAGTTCTCGAAGTATTTTCCAATTGGTTCTCCATCGTCAATCAGCGGCCGTTCCGTGTTCAAATAAGCTGAAGGTCCATCAGGCAGTGTGTGGTGGTCCAGATGGTACAGTCTGCAGTTGTATGTAGTAGAATGAGGAGCTCCGAGGTAAAGGTACGACCGGCATAAAAATTCTGATTCAATCTCGCAAGCCAGACGACAACCGCTTTCTGACGTCACCTGTACAAAAAATGCTCTAGTTGTTCATTTTGTATCGATGAGTTAATGTAATGTACATGTTCCATCTTAATTCTATGATGCACTCCATGATTTGCTGCCACTACCATACTATTCCGTAATTACACCCTAGTGCCAAAACTTATAAAAAATTCAACAGTTCTATGCATGTTGACAACCATAATATAAGCCTCTAACTTTTTGTTGGGACTAACTAAATTTGTTTTATTTATTTCTATATACATTTTTAATTTATGAAGATACAAACGTTATAGTACCAACGCGATATTGAAAAAGAATTCTTCCAACAAACAAATAAATAAAATCCTTGTTTACTTTTGTACTTGTAATTTTACTTTAACAATCATGTCAGTCATTCTGTCCGCAACCACTTTTTTTCATGTTGTGTTATTTAATAACCCATAGTTGCTTGCTTTTAAAATTGCCTGTCACGTAAGTAATATAAAAGTTGTTCAAACTAGGCATAAAGAGCTGTCTTAATGTTATGCCATCCAATTTATTACTCCGCTGGAGTGTTGCATTAAAAAGCACACGTGCTTTTAATGCAACGCTCACGATCTTGCAAGCCTTTATTTTTTATTAAAACAAAACTCAGTGGGGAACTTACGTATAAATTGTTTCAATTGCCTAGAGCTTAAGTCTATAAACTACCAGATAATTGAAATTATTTGTTTAAGAATACGTATTTAGAGCTTCATTGTAAACCATTATATTTTATCATGATCGTTATATTACGTCGAGTTTAAGTCATGCTTAATTTATTCTGATGATCGATTTAAAATTCTATTACAGGTGTTGGTAATTTCTACTTGAATTTATTAAGGTATTCATCAACCTTCTCAATAGCAGGCAAGTAGAACGTGCAGAGACAATATATATAATACGCAGACGAATTAGTCGTAGTAAAAATATTAGTACAAAGTTTGTAAACTACCACAAGTTCCAATAAAATCTGTACCGAGAAGTTACCAAGGGTTTTTCCACTTACTTGTAGTTCTTTGTCGGTGTAATAATGAAGTCCCGCGTACTGCGCAACTTTATCCTCAGCGACGCCGACCCTGGGCGCCGTGAACACGCGTTGCCCCTTGCACGCCTGTGACGCCTTCAGGCACAGATTCTAGGACCACACACATACAAATAAAGTAACTGCTTGTTATTACACTACTTGAGATGTAGATTTAACAAAGCTGTACAACGCCACAATCGTTTCGTGGAAACGTTGTACTCAGAAGCGTCGGTTGCCATGTAATTGAATGTTTGAAATGCATTGTGCTGAAATTGGCCCAGATCGACTCGTTTGTTTAATTCCCATTCAAGATTACTCGACTTTCTTCTTATTGTATGCAAACATAGAATTGGAAATGACTTTCTAAAAAATAATAAAATAAGTGAGATAAGTTTAGAGATTGTAGGCATAATCTCTTTGGAAAGGTACTAAATGACTATCGGCTGTTAGTTCAACATGCTTTCATTATATAAGAAAAAATAAATGTATATATTGTATTTAGATTCTCACCTCAAAATAGTCCGTTCCGGGCGTATCAACTAATTGCACAAAATGCTGCGCTGTGCGACGATCGGAGTCGCTGAGAGCGCACCTCATGCTGCCGTACTCGTACTCAGCAGACCGACATGAGAATCGTTTCTATAACAATGTATCATACGTTCACAGGCTTTTCACTCAATACCACTTGATTCGACTACCTATATAGTCTAGTTGTCGTCATGTGAGGTTGTCACACTGGTCTCAAGTTAGATAACTGGTCAAGATGTTAAATTATATTTTTTGGTTCGTCTGAGTTTTAAATATTTATTTATATAGGTACATGTTATGAAATAATGAGTTCTCATAACAAATAAACTCACAAATGAGGAAACAGAGCGAGTGAATCCGCGGCGCGGTCGCTAGTATCAAATATAGAGGTAATGTCTTAAAAATAGTGTGCCAGTTCCTTTCAAATCTGGTTCTTTCACTTCATTTGATACGGCAAAAATCTGTCTGTGTCTTGAGTACAAATGAATCAAGACATTCACTCACGGCTTCCTTACGTTTGTGCTGCCTTTGAATTCACATGTGCTACTTGCCATTTATGGCCAGAAAAACGAGTATGTAATGGTCACCGGGAATAGATTCTTGCTATGTATTTATACTTTTTTATATAAACATTCACTCTCAATTTAGGAGTCAAACAAGAGGCAAGAAGTAGTTATCATTTTTTAGTAGTCGTCGTTCGTAATCGTATTTTTTTAATATCAATTTCAATTATGGAAGGCGAGTTGTAAGTATTGAAACAGAAACAGTGTTAAAACGTAACGGATTTTCGAAATTACCACGTTTTCTGCAACAAAGTTATTCGAACGCAATAAACATGCCCCTATCATTTCGCCTATATCTTGAATAACACCAACTAGGGCGAAACCATAAAATATAAATTGAATAGATAAACGGTAAATTACATTGCAGAGGCGACATTGACTCGGCGACGCGGGACGCTCTGAAATACTGAGCGTACTTGAGAGAGAGGGGACTGATCAATTACTTGAGATACAGGTAGTAAGTTATTCTGAGACAGATAAATAGGACAGCCCAGCTGAAAATATAGGCTCTCTTTTAATATATACGCGTTGAACTTATTATCGCTATACACATACGAAAATACACTTTTAGATGCTAACTGAAAACGTATGCAAAAAAGATATTTATCAAATTGAATTACAAAAGTTTTCATAGAAATTTGGTGCATAGGTATATGTAGAAATAAGTAGTTTATAAAGTTCTCAATTTTTCGTCTTCAATATATAAGCTGAAAACTGACCAAGACACTATCAGAGAGAAAAAAGGCGGAATATGATGTGTCGAAAATTCAATAAATATTTTAAATAGTTGCATTAAACTGATCTCTATCCCACTTAAATGCATGTCAAGTTTTAGGGTAACTTCACGGGTTTCTATGCCGTGGTAACACGGTGGTGAATTTACAACAAACTGAGTAGGTTAATGTGCTGTTGACCGTACAAACAATCACTTAATTTTCTCTTCTTATTTTAATACCTGAATTGTTGAAAGATCGATTCTTACCTCATTAAGACAGGCAGCTAGACAGGCCTCCTTGGTAGAGGTGTAAATGATAGTGTTGTCCAGGCCTCGCAGAGACTTCCCCGGCACCCGTTCGAACGCCCACGGTCGCAAGCATACGCTCTCTGTACGCACTTGCAGCTTCACCATGTAGTATGTGTTCACCGAACGCTGGGTATCGACAAAAAAGTGAATTAATCCTTATAATTTCCATAATACCTTTTGCTTGATTTGTTGTACATACTATATATGAAGTGGACTAATGCAATATTAGTCTCAACAAAAACATTCTCATGTAAAATGGTGCTGAAATACGACTCTACGACTAGCATTCTCAATAAGTTATAAGTCCTCATGTGGAGTCAAGCTTATATTTATTTATTTAAATTATATCGACAATATAATACATACATTTTCTAACTCTATAAGCTCAATAACTTCACAAACACAATTTTAGCTATTTCGCTACATTCATATTAAGTGTAAGGTAAATAAATATTCACTGTTTATTTGTTTTCTGTTCTTGTAGTAAAAAAAAACGGCCAAGTCACATATTATTAAAAACTAATAACATAAATAATAATAACTATTTTAATTATGTATGTGAATATACAATAGGTATAAATATTACTTTTTAAAAAAGAATCATTAAACAACTAAATTAAGTGATTTTCGAAAATTAATTAGGGTAAGTGTTAATTACTATTTTCTTTGTATAAATATATTTCACAGATATTTTTCTATAAGAATCAGTTGAAAGGCATCTTCCATAAATTATATTAGATGGTACACATACATGTATAGTACACGATACAGTGAAGTGATAAAGATTGAAGCCATTTAAGTGGCTTTAAACCTCAATTGCGTGTCTGCTTTTAAACTTAAAAGCTCACTACAGGCAATTCGAACGTTAAAACATTAACTGAATAGCGAAACGAAGCCGCTTCGCATTAGTTAGGATCACTGGCCAGCATCGATTAAACTGTCTCACAGAACAGTTACACGGCTTGGACTCCTAGTTTTCCACCATCTGGCCTATTTAATTTGAATTGTTAATCCTATCTGAGCTGTCAGGTAATTGGCAGTATCGGGGAATGCTAGTCGTTATCTATGTTAAGATTTATTTGGCCATTAAATAAACTGAGAAGTTATTATTTATACCCATTTACCTATCAACAAGGTGCTCTCCTACTTTTCTAACGGGGAATAATCATAAACTCACATAAAGTCTGGTTTGTAAATTAATCCGGCTATCGCTATCGTCAAGTGTTAATATCACTATAAGTATAAATATATCTTGCTAAATAATCCTCATCTACTGCATAAAATTAATTTACTAGAGACTTATCTTAAATAGCAAAGGAAAATATTAATATTCCACTTGCGCCTACATAAACTGGCCGTTAATATTTGCAAACTGACAAATTATGCAAATTTTAAGTGCATCACACAAATATCTATAAATCTAAAACCCTTATCATTACTTCAGAATAAATTAGTTGTAACGCAAAGCAACGTATTTACATTTAAGTAAATTGGACAGCCTGAGCATTCTCCCTGACAATGTTATACAAATGAATGGCCTTCGGCTAGTCGTCGCAACTATTCATTCAGGCTTATTATAGGCTAGTCACCCACTTTGTAAATGGCTAGTGTGACCGTACCTGCGGCATGGCCATGGGGTTGTTGGCTTGTGTGTCATTCTGCAACAGGCAGCGGGTCTCTTGCACCGGAGTCAGAGGATTCAGGACAAAACTGAAAAAAAAAAAACCTGTTTTATCATCATTATCATTATATCATTAAACGAGAGTTACATCCTCAGCGGTGACGGTTCGGAGCCTGAAGTCCGCTATCTATTTATGTGATGATGAAACAATTAGTTGAAATATGAATCATAATGGTCATTGTGATATATTAACAACGAACTATATAAACCGCACAAAAAAGGCGTTTGTTCGAGATACCCCCGAAAGGAACGATTTGCCTTTATTTCTACTTGTCTAATTTCTCCATTTCATTTATGCCTCTTAGTAATTATTATTCTATGATGTTGCAATTTATTTGTATTGAGTTATCAATACCTAGTTAAATAATTTTCCTCAAAACCTTTTTTTAAATAACAAATGGTGCTTATTTTCACCTATTATCTCTATATAGAACCTTAGTTAGTGGTACAGGCAGCAACTAATGGACTAGGTATTCAGTACAAATTTTAAATTTAAGCGAAAATTTTAATTAAAAAGCATAAGGATCGAAAATAATTAAATTTTTAAATAGACCCCGAATAATAAACAACCCAACCAATAAGTCTGAATGTTGCGTGTGGTCTAAAGAAATATAAAATAGAGTTATTTAGTCGTTAAAAATCGTAAAATTTTATGACAAGTTTAAATTTAGAACTTTAGAAGGTTTTAAATACTTCCAAAAAGAATATAATGCTCTGGTCTCAAAAAAAGATAGAAATAAACATTCTATTACGAGAGAAGATAATAATATATGAAATATAAAATTCACATTGCCTTAAATTGAAAAAAGATAATTATGGCTGTTTCAGAAAAAGAGTAAATTTATAAACTGCAAATCATATTATCAAAACATTTAAAGATAACAATAAATAGGCCCAGGCTTTCTTTAATCAATGGCAAATTTTGTAAAACAAAAAAAAATATTTTAATTTAATTTATGGCTTGGCTTTCTATGTTATAATATAGAACATTTACAGATTTTTATAGTATGTATACATTTCTAAATAAAAAAAATCCTTATTTAAAAAATCTTATATACTATGATAAATCGCACTAGAATGTCATTAACGCGGTATCGGAATGAGGATATTACGATCGAGAGAGAACATAGAGCGTTGATCCAGGAAATTACTCTAGACTAGACATTCACATCTTAAAGGTAGTTTACAGCTTGCGATGCAATGCGATATTGCGCGATACAACTAGAAATATATCAAATATTTTCGGCATCTCACCACGGTAATAATTTGAGCTCAACATAAAATTAGTTCAAAACAAGTGGTGTGGACTCTCCATCATAAGTCTTCAATTATTTTTGGGAGTGTTTGGAAAATTGTCAAATCACAGCAAAATTAAATTATATAGATATTTATCTTAGATCCAAAGTCAATCTGAAATAGATTATTTTTCATTTGGACCTGACTAGGAATCGAACCCCGGCCTTAAAGATGTGAAGGAACTACGCCAAAGAGATCACGTATCAAACTAGTCAACAATGTAGCAAGCTAATAAATTAGCATTAACTAAGCCTTTCAATTAACTTGAAGACAACCGCACGTCTATGCTCTCATATTTTTTCTTTTGATTAATGCGGAGTAGCAATCTTTGTATAATTATGGCATCCTGCGCCCAAGGATGATACAGTTTATGACAGGAATAAAAGAAACAGTGCCTTCCCTGCAGGCTTTTATGGGTATAATTCTTACGTATGGTTAATACTAAGCAACCTGGATCTGATGACGAAAGATACTGCATTTTAATGGGTCCAAGACCTGCCAGTGTGATTATTCCAGAGTTCCCTAATTGAAGTGGCGTCATGCAACGTAATTGCATTAGTCTGCAGTAAACCGCATCTAAAAGCATTATTCCATTCCACCTGCGCAAATTTAAATATAGATAAAAATATTACGCTAAACTTGTTTTGCAGAGACGGGCGCCTTGGATATTAATTTTGCTATTCGTAGAAACAATGAACAATTTACAGAGTTGATTTCACATATTAGTTTATGAATTCATTTTATGAATATTACCAAAAGCTATGATTTTTTTTTCGAAAAGCAACAGGTTTAAACAAACAACTCAAAGCACATCAATCACCTTTATTACCGACAATAATAAAAAATTTAGTGAATAATTTAAGAAAAAAAAAATTACTTATCACATTTGACTTTAAATAAAAACGAGCCGATACGTACAATACGCTGTACTTGCCTTTTAGATCATTTCTACTTCTGTTTAAAATTCTAGATGAAATGAATGTATTTGGTTTAAAAGTCAATTTAAGTATTAAAAGCAAGCCTGCGGTTGCATTAGTCCCATTAAGAGACACTGAGAATGCACTGCGTTACACTTAGCTGCAGATAACGGATCCAGTTTACCGTTCCACAACTTATTTCGTATTTTAAATAAGTTTAAATTTAAAAGTTATTTTTAATAAGATTTCTTAGAATTACTGATTTATATGTAGTATGTCGTTAATAAATACCTTAAGGGCATTTACTTTTCGTTGAAATAACGCAATTCCAACCCAAATTAACATAAAACAAACATCTGTCAATAAATAAGTAGGCTAAAGGGGCACATTTACATACGTTCAAAGGGCGTTAGAAAAGGTTTCTCCTGACAATTAAAAAGTATACTTTTAATCGTATACTTTTACAGTACTTTTATATATATGTATATTATGTAGATGTAAAAATAAAAAAGGCAAGATAAAGTTGATAACGTACCAAGCGTGTGGCAGAAAATTATGCCCAGCTTTGTTTTTTTTTTTTTTCATGAATTAGTCCTATCCGAAAACTGAAAATTTTAGTATACAGTATGACAAATAAATGTTAAATTGCTTTATTGCCTTTAAACTTTTTGAATGACAACATCAATTTTCATTTTGATTTTACAACTGTTTTAATCTTTCGGAAAGAAACGTAAAGTAACGCTATTAAAGATGCAATTAAATAAGAGATAGGTATCAGTAGATGCGAATTGGTCTGTGATACAATAACCATACTATTTTGAGGCAGTACAGCATGATTTGATCTCAAACATTAATCATACTAAATAGAAAAATACTGACAAATACGCCGCTGGCATTGTACACATTCAACAATTACGAAGATAAATCTAAAGAAGATTGATAGTGGAATACAAAGTAAGTTTTGTGAAAGTTAAAAATATTTTAGACACAGCAATTTACAATTAATGGAAACAAATTTTCTTCACAACCTCAATAGCAATTATTATTTTATAGATCTATATGAAAAACATGCAATAATAGAATAAAAACTGTTTATTTGCAATTTAAACATAATATTAAATTCAAAATGAAACGTTATGTTAATTTTAGGACAAATACCAAATTTATTGCCAATCAGCAAAAAATAATTTTAGTGTGCTTAAAATAAACAAAAAAAACATTACATATTACAAAAAACATACATGCATAATTATCCCGGTAAATAGAACTGCAAGTTGATAAAAAAGTAAAAGTAAATTCATCCAAATCAAAAATGCAATAGAAAGTTTTAATAAAGGCAGGAAGTAAATCTATTGTCGGTGTTCATATTAGATTCCATATATCACTGCTTTTAGAGGTCAACATGGTCATTTTCGACTTCCGTACATTAACATTGATATCAAAGTAATTATTACTGTTATACTTTCTTATGACAAATATGGATTTAAAAAAATATTAGACATTTAGTAACTATTAAAATTTTATAATATATTGTACCTGCTATTTTTAAAGTTCATGATCATACTACGACTAAATAAATACAATCATAATACTTTATTTATTTTATGCCCGCCTTTTAGAATTTTCCGTTCATTTGTAAACTTGAAAACAGATATATTTACAGACTATACTCAATATAATTATGAGTATTGATAGCGGAACGGTAGTACATTAAAAGGGACGATTTGTAATGGTAATCATGGACAAGTCTATTTACGATTATTACGATATCAGCCAGCGAAGACATGCACCTGCCTCGCCGCAGCTATTCTCCGTTAGGTGGCGCTTGCACGCATATAACATCAATCACCCGTAGACAGTGAAAATCATAAGTAGGCTCTGATTTATCTCAGATTCATTCTCCCAATCGTAATCATTCTAAATATTTTGATGGTATTTGTAATTACAAGTTTCTGAGGTCGGAACAGCATTTTTATTAAAGGCGGTTTTAAATTCGTTTTAATTTATTACATCCACTTTAATTTTATGAGGTTGCCAGTATCAACTATATATAATTAATGTATTTATACTTGAGAATCTTTATTATTTAAGCTGAATCAAACAGCTCATTAAACAGCTTCTACACACTCATATAAATAATGTTAGAATCCCGGAAAGGCGTGGCATTAGATGTGTTCGTGTGCATATACATAACTGTAAAAAAACCTTTAACATTAGGTATCAAATAATGTCGAACATTCGTTAAGGCCATTCCTAAAGTTAACAACAGTTAGGAACTTGTCAATCGTGATCTGTGATATCACAGTGATCGGATCATCAGCAGATAACAGAGTTCACAATTTAATGAACATTTTGGACATCTAATGCGTGATTTTTTTTTAAAGTCACGTAACGGTAAAATCATAGTGCGGGACAGTAAATGCTGGTAAGTTTTCATATAATAAATTATTTATCAAACGTATATACATTTATAATGAAACACCTATAGTAAACCTTGAACCTATTGTAGTATATTAACATTACTCCAATTATTAGTATATATGTAAATAAACAAATGTAGGCTACATTTCTTTATTTATTATGAAATGAAGTTCCTACAAAAAGTTGAGATATTGGTGACGCTTTTAGATAACTCAATAAAATATATAGACAAAAATTACACAGAATAACGTTCTAAACTTGTGTTAAAAGATACTAACTCAACGATTCGATATATTATAATAAATAAGTAAATATGTAGATAAACATCCAAGACCCAGAAAACAGAATTCCTAATCAGAACAATATATTTTTACATCTTGACCTGATCGGAAATCGAATTCTTCTGAGTCAGGCTTATTTAACTATAAAGCCACGGAAGCCTTCGAGATCTAAGAACAGTTACCGAATGTCAATATCGCATCAATAATTCTTTTGTCAGATATGTATTTGGCTGGACAGATTGATTCGCGATACGTACAATGCTTATTTAGAAGCGCGGGAAACTTTCGTCTCGTTTAATTGAATACTGAATTGATTTTCAATCGATCCCGTTCAAATTGATTTCGAGAAATCTAACTAGCGTTCTAATACTGTTACACGCCTCACTTCAGTTTAATGCAATTAGATTTTTTGCATTACACGGCAACTGTTATCATAATGATTGGTTGCACAATGATAAAAACAGATGAGTCATATAGACTGGATAGACAGTAAGATGTATATGTAAATCGTTGTAATCTATACTGTGTTGTGTTGGTAATATTGATGTCAAGAAACTCGTTACTTTAATTTCATTGTTGTTTTAATCAAGAAAATGTTAGATCTTGGCTTCGCCACTCGCATAATCGTCATTTATACGCTGAACGATATGTTATTAATAAGTATATTTTTTTCTAATAATTAGTTAAAAGCAAAGCTTTATAGGAACTTACGAATATTTGTATGTCCCTCTTCATTCTCTCTAGATAAATATGCGTTTAAATGAGCATATAGTAATGTTATACCCCAAACCTATGGTTAATATAGATAGTTATTCTGTAAACTGAACCAGACATAATATATACTGGTTATAAAATACTGTAAGTTCACTTTGCCCGCTTAATGAATATATACCTACAACGGAATATTACTGTAGACTATACTTACAAAAACCAGGACAGACAAAACAATAAATTAACGAGTCGCATCGAACCGCGGTTCATGAAAATGGCTCGGAAATGCTCCATCCGGCAATAATCTATAGAAGATGTATGCGATCACTTTTACTGTTATCCAATTTGGAGCGCGGCGAGGTCGGTTTCCGCTTTTACACGGTTTGTGGCTGCAGTTCTCGAGCCACATTGTTATTGGCCAAGACCGTGTCATTGGAATGCTGGGGACGTGTGACTAGCTGACACACATTCCCGGGTCGACCTTAGTACTGCTCAGAAGAATTACTGAAAACTGTTCTTTATACAAATTTTAAATGCGAAAGTGTCGATATGTCGTATTTAGAGGTAACTGAGTTATTAAAAACTATAGGATTTTAATGAAATTTTGGACATGGGTGTAACATACAGTAATTTTATCCAAATCTACCTACGATAGCCTTTAATAATTTTAATAGCAGAATGTTATTAACTCTTTTTCGATACCAAAATAAGTGTTTTTTTCAAACGCTGTCTTTTTTGTCCGGCTTATTTGATTTCATGAGATTTTTTACTCGAGGGTTAAAAAGTTACAGATTAAAGCATCACATACACTGTTTTAATTAAATAATTTTTTAAGAGATCTTTCATAAAATAATTACAAATCCTAAAAAAGTAAGTTACACGAGGACGACATCGCATAGTTATTAATACTATTTTACTAATTTTAAGTATTATTTACTAAAATATTGTTTACCTATTATACGCATGTAGATGTGTAAAAGTTCAATTGAAACTTAGTAAGAAGAACTTTCAATGAAAAATAATGGTAATTCGTTGCATAATGGTATCGATATTCAAACGCTTTTACTACCTTCAATATACGTTTTACCACCATTGACTAACCACATGAATGAACCATCATAAAACATTCAGAATCTCGTTCTTGGATATACTGATTCTCTTGAAGAGTGATATTTTATACACCACATGCACGCAATTTAATGAATTAAATTCTTTGTAGAAATCCATCCCATTTGAACTTTAGTTATGTTATAGTTCTTTGCTCTCTAGCAAACGATTGCAGTATAAAATAGAGACAGATACATTCTTACGTTTTTATCTCTTACGAGGTAGACAGAGCCAATAATCATAATACTCTAGACAAATTAATAATGGACATATTGGTGGAAAGAAGATCAGATATAGTGATAGGCTGCTAGTCCATCGCCTACATGAAGAATTACGATTTGACCAATCGTGCTGTACTGTCGTATAAGGTAATTTTAAAATATCCAAATGGAATGTCAATTGTCAGATTTCTCCTGATGATCCGCTGCCCCTTGAATTAGTGAATCTTCACGTCACTCCGATTTCTTATCTGTGGCATCTGGGTTAACATCGTGATGCCAGTTAGATACGACACGTTGATTTTTATTTGTTTCGTGATCGATCAGAACATGACGAATCACTCTTTGAACAGGTATGAACGCTTGATGCGAAATTCAGTAGGTCAGATGTAAGTAAGTAGATATTGAAATCTGTGTGTTTTTGACTGGTGCACGGTAGAAATTGACTTAAATTTAAATTAGAAATTGAATTAATTGAATTAAATTGAAATTTAGGATGATGATGGCGTAATGGTTTAGGTGGCAGCTTTCTACGCGGAGGTCCCGCATTCGATTCCGGGCAGATCACGATAGAAAATAATACGTAGCATTGTTGAGCTGGTATCCCACAGTCTTAAACTTTGGAGCTAACTTAATTTGTGTGATTTGTTCCTAATATTTATTTATGTTGCACTTGTGACCGATTTTAACAGATAGTAATATCTTGTCAATTTTTTTTTTACGAATTCTTTTTGCCAAGAATATTTTTTCTAATGCCAAAAGCTAACTTTACTATACCTGAAGGAGGCAGCCTGGCAATCGGGCTCTTCGCGACACCAGCCCTGGCACTCGTAGAGGGAAAGATTTCGGACCGTGTAGTACGCTGTGCCAGTGAAATCTACATCCGTAAGTTTTTCGAACGCGATCCGACCTGGTAGATAGACAAATTTAATAATTTAGTTAGACTGTCCCACCTGTAGGTAAGAGAATTAACAATCATTAAAATAATATTGTTTGTATCTATCGTAAAAATAGACCAAAAAAAAACAGAAAAAATCTAAACATGTTGGGATTCATGCGACGGAAAGGCACAATTATGAACAACAAAATTATTTTTGTAAAGTAGATCTGTGTGTCTATTAATGGACCTTATAAAACAACCTCATATCTACAGTTTAAAAACTAGGGGCGTTTTTATTTATAAACCTTTTTATTTGTACCTTTCAAGTTTGTCTGTAGAATACCAAGTTGAGAGCGGTATTCGAAATCTACTCCGTCTAGATATTGTTCAGAAAGAAATGTCATAGAATGTAATACTGTCTTAGCAATAATGAACAAGTTTTTCTAATTCAGAAAATAATACTTACTTAGAACACATGAACACTGCAGTATGAAGACTGCCAGCCGCGCCAGGCGCAGCGCTTCGCCCCTCATGCCGCCGCGCGCTGGTGCACCTATCTGAAACAAGAAAACTATTGTTAAAATACTTTTTTCTCAAGCACTATTGTAATATATCAATGTGTATGGTAAACATATGTGGCGCCATCTGCCTACGCCAGAAGATAAAAAGTTATCTATATATATAGTAGATATAGTATATTTTCTCAATTACGTAAAAGGTTTTTTTACCTTTAATAAACTATAAGTAATGTTATAAATATCTTAGTTGCATTCTTAATTTCATTCTCATTCTTCTATTTAAAGAAAATGATAAAATCTACGACGTTAAACTGTTGACAGCACCCCGGGTCGAGCTCGATTTGGTATCGTACAAATAAAATACGACCAACGGTAGAAAGTTGAACAAAAAGTATAAATGCTCGGTGCCAGAGGTCGTTAAAAAGCCTAGTCCTCGAATGAGACAAAGAAGAACCTGATCATTTTGTAGTGAATACAAAATCGAAAGCTCGAAAGCCGGTCACTAATTCACTGATTGTAAAATATACCGAGTTTATATTTTTAGCTTATCTTATAAAGAATTGTTGCTAAAGTATCGATTACTCAAATAATAAAATGTATAAACTTTTCTTTACTAGGGTCAACAAATCAGTGCTGCCGTTATACATAAGTAATAACTGCACGTTTCATTCTTAAAAAAAAGACATGTTAGCACGATGTAATTGTTTACCTTTATATCTAATTACGGAACTATTTACTATAAAAATAAAATATTACATACATACTTATTAATTTCAGCAGTACACATAATATTATCTATACGTCAATAAGTACTAATTAATCATGTGTTAATTTCTTAACAATTTTGATTAAATAAATTAACAAAACTGCTAAAATTGTTAATGGAAAAAGAATAGATTTTAGTGCAAGTGATTAATTACCAGCGGGAATTTTTAATAATTGTGTTCATAGATATGTACATACCTAATGTGTCTAAATATAAATTGCGTAATTTACTGTACTTGAACGTGACACCAATTGAATGAAAGTAAACAATGGCGAATAAAATTAAGTGCTAAACTTGGAGAAGTAGGTAAAAAGTGAAACTAAGTATTTCTTTCAATTACAGACGATGTTTGTCTGCCTGAGTCTGAGAGTTCATCACGAATCGTGTAATGACAAAATCACTGAAATGATCTGATAATTCCTTAGCGGCGAATCAGCACTGACCACTGTCTCTGATCATGAATTACATCATAAAAGTAATTGTTCTATAAAAATATTGATAAAAAGTAATCAAAAATGTTTTAAAGATATAATATACTATATATAATATACCCCACTATATACATGTCATATAGAAATTAAGCATAGGGTACTTTTTATTTTCGATAACTACGGAAAGCCCGTGATCTAAACTATTGGAAAAAAATCTATGAAATATAAACGGATAATTACAGCGATCAGATTTTGAACACAATAAACTAAGTGCCATTGCCAAATATTACCATTTATATGTTTTTTTTTTAATTATCTCTACCATTCTAATGCATGTTAAGGCCTTAGCGACTTGCTCACAGAGTTAATGCTTTCGTAACATATTTTGTTACATAGTGAAGCTGTAACAGACGAATGGGGGTCAATATTAGCTACGTAAATAATAGGAAAGTCAGTGACACGAATTTTCATTTACTTTTTTGCATTGCAATATCGCTTTCACTCAAGACTTTTTTTATGAAACGGAATGAATGATCATTTGTAATCGAGAAAGTGTACCAATTGTTGAATCGCATACTGTATTTGCATCAAAGAATTGATAGAATAATTTATACATGCTCAATTCGAAACGTTTCAATTGTACAATTGCTCGCTTCACTTAACAAATAAGATAAGAGTAATATTATCTTTTTATTTGTACAATTGCAGTAATTACAATTCAATCATTTTCTTTAACCAAATGACTCGAAAAAGTTATAAACATGCTTGTTATAATTGTATGCAAAAAAGTTTAATTTTTGCTTGCATGCATCGCTTTGTTAATAAAAGTTTCTTAGTGCTTATTTCTTAGTGTTTTTAAACATTTGCATTTACCTACTGTAGAAACATCTCAAACATTTTACTATTCCTATATTCAAGAAGAAACTGTGTATTTCATTTAAATTTAAAATAAGCGAGCTGAATTACCATTTGCTGACATTTTCCAAAACATGACTTGATATGCTAAATGGAGGAAGGTGTGAAACAGTTACTTCATCCATCGTCTTACAACGGAACCCTTGTACTCCTTTCTGTAATTGACGCTTTGTTTGGCATGTAGGAAATGCAGAAGTAGGTTCGATTGAACTCACTGGACTGAATATATGGCTGAACAATTGGTCGTTTACCTAACGCCCTTTTGTATTTAACGTAATGTTTTTAAATATAGCAATTTTATCCGTAATTACAGTAAACTTTCTGCATTATCCAAACAGACAACATAAAAAATACATTCTTTGAGACTACAGACGACTTTATTAAATATTTTCTGGTAACTTATAAATTATTATAAACATGAGTACGAGTTCCTCAGTATGTTTTAAATATTAGACAAAAATAAACTCAACTCAACGCATCAATCTATCATTTTTTCATCATTTCTCCCGGAAGACGTATATGTACATACTCGGGCGAAGACTGGGCGTGGCGCTACACCGTAATAACACACTTCACGTCATTCCATCGTGATTAATATTTCTACGAGATGCGCAACAAACGTGACAATAAGCGTGCACATACGGGATCTAGTGCAGAGTATCGTGACGAGTAATTAGTATATGTGACGATATTCATATGTCACGTAATCGCTGTAACAGTTACAGTTATATCAAGAGGCGCGGGGCGTGACGCAGCGGGAAGCAGCAACCGTATGCCCCCACAAATTGTTCAATTTAACGGTGTACACGAATTCGTAGATCTTAACATTCCCATCACTGTAGGCGGTCGTAATTGTGCTACCTAACAGGAAGCTTTCGAATAAATTTATATTAATAGTCACAAACTTAACTATTAAATGTAGTTTCGTGACGACGTTGTTATTTCTATTATTTATTAGATAGGTACCCACCACTTGTAAGTAACTGTAGTCTTGTTGTTGTGATTTTATCAACGGTCAAATTCGTAACCTTGCTGTACGAGCTTATCAGAAATTTAGCGTTAAATATAGTTATTAATAAATACGTTTATTTGAAACAGTGATTTAAACTACGCAGTATTTTTGACCATATTTTTAATACAAATAATAAAGAAGCAGTAATAAATACTGTTGTAACATCTTCAAGACATTTGAAGAGCTCTGCTCGCTAAATCAAAACTGTTTCCACTAATTACAAAGTAATACGTGGTGAACAAAATATCTGGCTTATACCGTTACGAATGCGTAGTAGACGCAATGCAATTAATAATTATATACAAATGGACCGTGATGCACTCCATTCCATATGATTTTTCACTCACACAATGGCATTTCATTCCCATGCCATGCCTTAGTAGCAGTTAGTATACTATTATATTATCCGCATTACTAGCCAGCAATTTCAATATCAGGTCTCTGCAATTATTTGAGTGAAGACCTGCACAATACAATTTACTCACAGACTACGTTTCCTGTTAACTTTATAAAAAATATATATCATGCGAAATCCGAATGGATTCTCATCAATTCTATGGATAACAAACCATTGTTTGTTTCTTTTTTCAATCAGAAACATTATAAAGCTTAAAATGAATATTTAGAGTCTGTGGCAAAATATACTAGTGTGTTTGAAGAAATGAAATGGCAAATCTGAGCTTTTTTAGTTTTTTAATTTGTACTCAAATATATTTCCGTTATAATCATGACTGCTAACAATTCTATTAACAGTTAATATACAAAGTGTCATATTCCAACAAACTTGCACTCATGAACGAGCACTACGGCCAATTTCTTTCATTTTGTATAAGAAACGATAAGCTTTTAAAGAGAAAGATTTCATAAAAAATAAATTATAGATCCATTTGATTCTCAGCCAATTAAAAAATCCAGAATGTGATTTTACAAGAGCATTCTATATAACTATACTTATACTACAAAGAGGTGAAGTTTGTAAATTAGTATAAAGGGAGTAATGGTAAAACATTTTTTCTAGTCTAGTAGAAATCTAATTTACCCTGAAGTGATATAGACTTTTTATACCGAAAGTAATACCAACGGAAACGGGAGTAGTGGTCTTTTCCCCGCGGAATGGTATCTAGTTGATTATAAAATTAAAGTAACATCAAAATATTATTTACAAAAAATGTAAGTATATATTCAAGGATGATGATGACAAGGCGATGATGATGTGAAAGTAGCGAATGAAAATTCACATGCGTTCGAAACAGCTGACCCAGTTGGAACAGATAATTAGGTCAGACGGCAACCTGTCGGCTGCTCACACGCATTGTCTCGTGTCGGTGCTCGCCGTTGAGCCAACATTACAAAATATTTACACTCTAGAAGAATGCTACATATCATTAAGAAATATTCTGGATCCGTTTGACTAATCTAACACAACGGTAATATTTTTTTTTATTCTATGACTAGCATTTGTCTGCTGCTTAGCTCGCGTGGAATTTGGTCTATAGCCTATATGTTATTCTAATGACCTATACTTATTATTGTAAAGTTCCATCAAAATCCATCCAATAGTTTTTTCATGAAAGAGTAACAAACATACATACATACATCCAAACATATATCCTCACAAAATTTCGCATTTATAATATTAGTAGGAAGGATTGATGGGATGCGTGTCATTCGCATCTGCAGTATCGTTGGTTTAGAACCGCGCTTTCGATTTTGATGATATCCGCAGACCTTTAAGCAATACCGGACCTGTTTCAATCTCTGTCGCTGAGGTTATCTTCATTCTATGATACATATTTGCGTGATTACTTCTGCAATATCATTAGTTTATACAACGCTGGCATAGGCTTGGTACCGTTATCACGGTCAAGTTCGGTCCATTGTGACGATACTGTTTCTTATGTCGTACGGATTTAAACTATTCCAATCCAATTACCGTGAACTGACGTATGTACATATGTATTAATATTCGATCTTGTACAGATTCAGTTTCTAATAGTGATCTAACCGAGAATTTCTAATTTAAACTTGAAGTACCTATAATTACATTATTTGGTGTAAATTCCTTTTGGTAAATGTTCAATTAAGATTAAATGTAACTTAAACACTCAAGTTACTCTAGCTTAAGAATTAATAGTGATTTATTTTCCAATAGTTGCATGTATAATTTAGACAATTTTACATTTCTATCAATACGATTAAAGACAAATATTTGGTGTTCATATACGCATGTTAAATAAACAGATGTCAGTAAAATTCAAAGCCATTTCCTAGCAAATATTAAGATGCTATTTATTTATGTTGGGCTGATTCTGAATCCAGACAGATAAGCACGTGTGAACCTTTGACCTGAGCCGGCGCGCGGTACATCAAAAGATCTTAATGCTCATAACTAAACTTGCGTGGCACATAGAATTGTGGCCATTGTGTGACTCTAAGATAATATTCTGTTGCGACTAACCGCTATATTATTTTAGTATATAGTTTACTGTCTCAGATGTCATTTATTTCATCTACATCTTTTTTATTATGCAAGTGCGTTAACTCGTATAATGTTGCATCATTATTTTAGTGTTACAAAGTCCTTCTAAGAACTCGTTACAATTCTGGACATTCAAGTTTTGTAAGAATCGTGTTTTAGGTACTTTAATGGTAGGGCTTTTTATGACAGTGATATAATTTCCGATAATGTTTCTTCTACGGATTTCAGACAGTACTGTTGAGAACAAGTAACAACTTTTTTATACTTTTAGTAAATTCCCACAATTGAAAAAAAAACCGTGTTTGAATTATTTTTGTATGACTATACTAGTACTCTAAGACCACGTTTAGAAAAATAATGGCCTTATTGGCGGAATAAATTTAGGTTTAAAGAACTTTATTTTCTAACAAAAATTTACAGTTTCCTTTATACAGAGATTCAGATAGAGTAACAAATTGTTAACCCATCGTCTATAAGAAGAATCCCTTGTTTAATGTCTTTCCCTTTACAATCGTGGCGGGAATAGCCAGCATGAATAGTACAGTGAAAATAATGTACATATAACTATGTATGTATGTACTATGTACATATAATTTTAAAAAAAGATATGGGGCGTTCAGTAATGTCCTGTGTTCGACTGAATCCGATTATTCGATCACAGAATGGGTCTTAATAAACTCGTTAAAACCTTTTTGCTTCTCTTCAACTGATTGGAGTTAAATACCACTAAGCCAATTACCGCACCCTTGGAACCACTCGGAACTTTTATTAATTGTATGGGAATGATTTGACGGAAATAACTTAAAAGCCTTTAGAGCATACATATGTACATATAAGTACTAATACTTTTTTGACAAAATGATAATTTTATTTAAACTATTTACATTTTTATGCGCTTCAAAGATATATAAGTACATAATATAATTAATAACTTGATGATTGCAAAATGTTCAGTAATGAAATCATCAAGTTTAAATTTTGCTCTTGCAACTTTCAGGATATCTTTTTGTAAAGCTACAACATTTTAAATATAAAATACATATTTATATTCAGATTGTATTCAGACAAAAATTACTCATATTTTCTTTTTCTATAATGTTATCTAAAATTTGAATTCAACTAGATTTTATAAATGTATGTATAGTGTTATTATCTGAGCCAATATCAGATATAGGTTTTCAATAACTGACAAAGGTTAAAATATAAAAACACTACAGAAAAATAAACCTTTTAATTTAGGGTTTATAATACATCTGAGCTCAAGTAATCAATTTTATATAAATTTATAATAATATATAGTATTATATAATCTGTGATAATAGTAATAAGTCACTCTTACAAACTGATAGATACAGGAGCCAAAAATATCGGTGGTAATATTAAAAAGTCTTAATTAAAAGTGATTACTAGAGCTCGGATGATCTCCTAGGGCTGAGATTTCATATAGCCTTCTCAGTGACTATTCGCAGCTCGCACGTTCTCGGCTACCGTACCGGTTTTGCTCTGGTCTCGGAGATACGCGAATGTGCATTCTCGGTGGAAACCCCATCTAACATCTGAGACGTGACTTTACTACCCAACTCATTTCTCAGATACATTAACTGTCACATCTGTTAGGAGAAAAGCATAAATTTTGCAGCTCCATAAACTTAATAGTAATAGCAATTAAAGCGCAGAATATAGACAATATAATCGTTGTACCAGGCCACTTGATAGAAACCAGAAATTTCACTTCAAAACCACAAAGCGCCAAGCTTTTTGAAGAGGAAATAGTAATTGAGAATGAATTATGGTTTCCTCTACGAAAATTATGTGAAATTTGGATTATTATATAAATTTCTACTTATTTTAATTCAATCTATAATAACCTTTGAAACATTAGGAAGCTACGGTATCTTAATGAAATGTTTTCTGAACTTGGTGATTTATAGTTTGTGATTTATAATGCAAATCTTAAGATTACTGTATTATAATAATTCTTAACTTTAGTTTTATTTTAAACTGCTAGTATTTATGAGAATTCTTGACAGGTACCTTAAAAAATATCTAACTACTACAACATCGTATAATGAATTAATTGATGTTAATAGAATTTTACATACATTAAACATCTGTCTTGTAGTAAGTACAAGTAAACATAGGGTTGTAAATAAGTTCTAAGCAATTTATTAAGTAAATAAACCAGGATCGCGTGTTATTCTGTCTACATAAAGTGGGAATGCAAAAGCTGTGTTGTCCACGTCGTTAAGACGACGCCAATGGTGCAGCGACAGTGCTGCCGCCAGCGCCGTCTATTTAAGAGTAAGATAGAGACGTGAGCGAGAGCGTTTATTATGATAGAAGATTATATTGAATTAAAAAAATATATATACATCCGCTTAACCTGTATATATTTACGCGAAAGGTCATAGAATAATTGGCTCACTCATCACGTAATCTAAACTACGTCCCAAAATTTGCATGCTCGCTAAGACGGAATTTTGCTAAATTTCTTTAAAATGCAAATATCATCAGAGTGGAATAAAATGAAATTTAATGTAAAATCTTGTACAAAAGAGTTGAGAAATTTTTTATGCACCCTTGTGAATTTATATATCAAAGCTCATTTTTTTAAAGGAGATAGCATAATTATTAAGATATCGGATTAAAATGTCTGGAAAATTTATGTTGCAATATAAATAAAAATATCATAAATAATCTTATTATTAAATAAATCATTGAATAATCTTTACATAATTGTCTATCAAGCAATTTTTATTTAGGTTAAACATATGTAAATTTGAAAAAAACTAATTATTTAATAAGTGTTGTACCTTTTTCCCGATATTCCGGAACAAAAATAAACTAGATTATGCTTAACACATAATGTTAATGTACCGGTAACCAAAAGGATCAATTAAATAAGAGCTCTATGTGCGACAGATTTTATTCGATTATTGTAGAAAATGTTTAAATGAACAAAGAAAAATTAAATTTCATTACTTTCTTTACGTGAGAATTTTCAAAAGGTTTCTCATTTTTTCCTACAAACTACTTTCTAAAAACAAGTATTTAAATTAGCAGAAACACTATATAATATATGTAACTGTATGGCAAAAGCAAAACTTATACCAAATAAAATACTTTTTATTGACTACCCGAGTTCCACGAGAGATAAAATCATGTGTATTTGAATAGTGTCTTACTAAATTGTATTTCTTATGTAGACGGTCTCGTGTCTTGTGGCAAAAAGTAATGAATGCAAGACGTCGTTAGTAGGCGCCGTTGACTAGTCCGACTAGTCGGGGCAAACAAACACTACGATATACATACAGATAGATTGTGCTTTAAACTAAGGCACTTAAAACTATATGGTATCACAAGTCAATAAGTATTACAAGTGTCCACACAGGTAATAATATTTTTTTTACTTGGCAAGCTTATTTTACTGGGCAAAGGAACAATGTTGATGGCATAAAGTTTAACATCTCCTGTCAAGTCAAATTTGATTTCAGATTGAAAAGGGTGTTGGTTTTATAAACATTCAAGAGTAGATACTTAACTATAGAAATGTATATTTGTTAAATAATTTTTCATTTTGATTTTTCTCTCTTTCTTTTTTAAAACATTTTACTGTTCAAAGCAGTATTGGAGTAGGTGGGTACAAAATTAACTCCCTCACATCGTAAGTTATTTTATAATTTTAATTAATGTATTCTTTTTTTTATGACAGAGGGAGGCAAACGAGCAGGCGGGTCACGAGATGTTAAGTTATCACCGCCGCCCATAGACAACTGCAACATCCCCATTTGAGAAGGTGGAGGTTTTTATAGGAAAACAAGCTCCGGCTCTCCGGACGGAGCATGGCGGCTGACAGCCGCCATTCAGGTGTCGGTATATGTATATTGTTTATTATAAAAATGAGCAATCTATTCCAATTCATAGTCATTAAGGTCGTGTGTAGAAGAAAATCATGAAAGTTCCCCACTTGCTTAAACGTTTTTGCAGTATTTATTACTCACTTAACACTCAATGTAGGCCAATTTCTAGTTATAATGGGGATATAAACTGTTAACGAGAAATTAATGAAGATATTACTTTTACTTATATGGTATAATTATATTTTATTATTATAATACAATAAAGTTGAGTTTATTAAACGCTCGATCAAATTTTTCCTCTATTAGGTACGTATTTGCTTACTCTTATACGCATTGTATTCAATACGTATTGTATATTTTTTTAAACTTTCTGGATTCTGTTTTCAATACATTAGTATACAAAACGTTGAAAAAATTTAGAAATCGACAAAAATATTATTCACGTAAATGTTGATTAAATAAAAGTGGTCGAGAATTCCTGCAGTACAACGTTTCTAGTAGACAGAAATTGCTTTGCTAGGCTCGGTATGTAACAACAAAGAACAAAAAGGGCATACTTGATGCTTTTCTTCCGTCCGCCAATGTTTAATTCATGATGTCGTATAATATTTATTTCTTTGATACTATTGTCAACTTTTTATATCGATAGATTGAAAGTACAGAAAGATTTCCCAGAACTTTCAAACACTGCAAAAGAATAAAATTTTATAAACATACCGGAGACATCACAAAAAAATTGTAACAATGTAGATGATAACATTGTGAAAAAAGAATTCACAATTACATTTGTCATAAATGGGATACACCTTTGAATGTATAATGCTATGAACAGAACAGCTACTGAAAAATTATAAAAAAGCTTAAAGCATTTTTTTAATAGCCTGACCACGGCAGACAACTAGCTATTAATTCTTATGTTCAATCTATTGTACTTATGTATTATTTTAAGCCAATTTTAGAGAACTATGAGTCTTAAGAATAATATGTAAGAAGTTCACGTGAAATAAATGATGATGACTCGACCGTTATAAAGATCACACACAAGAAATGGTAGCGACAGCGACAGGGAAGCGTGTAGAATCGTGCGGAATCTGCGCAAGCGACGCCGCGCGGTCACGCATTCCTAGGACTACTTGATAGTTGCAAAGAAAACGTTTAGCAGACAGACTCTTCTTAATTGTCATCCTCATCATGATACCTCTAAGATTTACTAGTATTTCTCAGGCCTGCGACATTGATAATACTTTGCAATTTCAAGCAGCTTTTTCTGAGAACTAAAATATAAAATGTCGGAATAAGTAAGAGTTTCCCGTGTTTCCCTGAATATGGGTTTAGAATTTAGAAATTATTTTGCATTAAAATTGTTACGTGTGATGAAAATTTAAATAAATATTTATTCCAATAGTTCGAGACACTACCTTTTCACTAATAAAATATGATCATTATCACTCAAATAGCCTACATTTGTAAACAGTATAGTGTCAAATACTCGCGACTTTTCCCATTATCTTACAAGGTAATTGGGTTCTAATATTTGTATGCAGAACCGAAGATTTTGTTTTCACCCGCGGCATTGGACTTGTATTGCAGCTCTACTAGATTGACTGCTGTGAAGTTTGCGTGTAACATCTCAATAACTACTTATTTTACTATTGCCATTAAGTATGCAGTTGGGTTGGTATCACACATAGTATATAATTTTCATGAATGACGAAAATTCATTCCATAGTTTGTATTATCCGTAAAACCTTTTTATTCTTATATGGAATTATACTTGTCATTAAATGCAATGTATTTACAATATATTAATAAATAACCTAATTATCAACAACATAATTATAGCCTAATGAAAATCTGCACAAAATATAATTTTAGCAGCAACCAACAGCTACACGCATTCTTTAACATTTAAATTTTTTGTCGGTCTCCAAAATCCAGATTAATTACTTTCACTATCACAATATTTCCTGAAGAAAGTGATTATTTTTTGTACATGGTCATAATGTAGATGGAATATTATGAATGAGCAGATAAATTTAGTCGTCCACATCTAATCAAAATCATTCATGCACTTCATCTGTTTATTACTTTCACTTTAAAGCACGGCACGTAGATTTTCTTTTCTATAAATCATAACAACAAAAGATTCACCTGTGCAAATTTAATATCGATAAATCATGCAATCAGTGTTCAATGAAGCCGTGTTCACAACTCTGGTTGAATGACTAGTGTAATCGGACCTCTGAATAGATAAAGGATATTCGTTCTTATAAGGAATAAGGCCGTTTTTATCACGTATCCAGGTCTTGATAGTCTGGTTATAAAGGTACAATAGCCCAGTGTTAAACATCGTAGATACAAAAAGATCTATGGAGTAGAGTTCACTGTCTTCCCACGGGTAATATCAGACGGCGCGCCCTGTCTCTATAATTTTTAAACATAAATTAAAAGTAAGTCCTATTATTAAAAGGAATTAGATCGTTTTTTTTCCATGAATAAAAATTAACTTACCAATAAATAGTTAATATTCGTGGACTCAGGAATCGACTCCTGTAACAGATAAAACAAATATTTATTAAGAGTATAAATAATATAAAAATAAATTTGAACATAATACAGACTCGGAATATATATTCTCCTAAATCGCAAAATGATTACTAAAATGTTAAATAAAACGGGATTTTATGTCATTGCGGTTTTCGATAAAATAATTCCTATAAAATATACTGTTTATATAATTTGTAATAAGTTATTTGCATATAAACACACATTATACAGTAGTTTTCCACCAAAAAAAAAAGAAAATGTTATATATATTTTACAGTTAGTATAATCTATAGTAATGGATGCCATCGGCAAGTAGTGGTAACACTATTACCATACTGACTCGTAAATTACAATGAATATTTTATCACTCCATTAATTAACAAGTGAATCTTTGTTTTTCCTCAGTAGAGCACGGATTATTATTTAGTAATGGAATGGGTGCAACTATGAGCCGGTTCGATGATACGATCATTAATGAATAAACGACAATGATATTATAATAATATCATTGTTATTTACTCATTAATGATCCTTTTGATTTATATCAATAAAAGGCAAAATTACATAAAATAAAATCATAAATAAATTAACAAAACTATGTAACATTTACATTTTCTTTTTAATATGAAAATTACCCTAAATTTAAAGTAAAAGCCATTGCGTTGTTTTATTTATTAATTTTCTTTTCATCAATACAAACAAGACACAAATATCAGGCAATCTTTTGACAAATATATCATGAACTTTATATTTTTGATATTCAAATTCCAAATGGCTGTTAGATTTGAATTTACTAATATGTATACATTAAACCTGTTTGCACTATGAATAGGCAGAATAACGGCATATAAGTAATATTTCGCTTTTTTATGCAGACTTAAACTGATGGTATACAAAATATTTGCTATTATATTTTCCGACTATATTTACATTCTTTTATTTAGAACTAATTTAGTTAACAGATACTGAATAAGATCTTAATATTTTTTATCCATACACAATTCATATAATCTTTAATCTATAACAATTCATTGATCAAAGCATGTAAAATAAATGTATAAAATGTCTCACTAAAGTCGAGTTATTTAATTAATCTTGCTGATGTCTGTTACATTACTACGAAAATTATATTATTCATTCTAACTGTAAATATAAATGTTTGTACAATATTTCCGGTCCAAAGTAACTGAATCACAAAAAGTAAAAGCTGTGGCGACAAAATTTGGCACTTAAATTACACTGGTGTCCTAAAAAGCTCATTTGTTTGCGCGTCTGGTTTGCAAATCTGTGAGCAGATATCTTACATCTAAGACTTTATGGTCATCTTTTTATGATAATATAGTAGAATTAAAATGTGCAGTTGTTAGGTTTATCTGTTTGGTGTCGTAATAAATACATTTCTGCATAAATTGAGGTTATGCACAATGTTATTTAGCTCTCGGACCTTTCAACGCAGCGCTCTGGCCGGTAAAGATATGGCCCAGGATAAGAGCTAGTCAAGCATCGTAAATAAACGTCAGAGCTTGAATAGTCTTTTTGCGAGACTTAAGAAAATGGCGTTAGAGCAAGGAACAATATCGCCCGGGGCCTTCGTGCAGCAGCCTGGCAAACGAGCAAAATAGAAAAATAAAGGTTCGCATTGAAATGGTTTCTATCGCCTTTTGGTGCGGTCGCTTCCCCCTTATCCGCAGCTGATCGCTAGACAATGTAGTGGTGGGTGCGGGGTGGGGGGCTATGAGCGCGGGGTGCGCGGGCGCATGACCGCGCAGGGCGCAATGACCTTGCGCGCACATTCCGCCCGCTCTTCCGAAGGCTCCCGCGGTCCTGCAGCTATCCCTATGATAGTTTCTATTACTCTGACCGTTTAAGGAATACAGCATTAGTATTGTCTGCTTGTACTGACACACTGTTTGATTACCGTATTGGGCAAAGACATCGTTAGACTCGAATACTGCCTATTGCCAATTAGATAAATATTTATGTAACTGACTATCCTGTACAAATTCGCTATAAAAAGTTACAAAAATTAAAGGAAGATATACATAAAGCAATATTTGCATTTAGGCGTTGTGCAAGAAACGTGAATAACAGACATCACCATACAGTATGCTTGCTCCGCTTTCAAAATTGGGTTAATAACCTTTGAGAACTCACAAAAATGGTCATAATAGAGTAAACAAACTTGGCAAATATATCTCGACTCTATAAACAACCGATCTTGAGGAGCATTAATAACTAGAATTCTTCAATGCTATTTCATTTTCATGTTTTCAAAGTCCGTTTTACATATATATGAAAATAAATAACTAACTCACTAAAGACTACCTAGTGTTCATAATCTGACACTAATTAATCTTTACCAAATTCTTAGAAACATTCTTAAACGAAAGGTGAAAAAGTGTTAATCACACAACAATCACAAATCCAGCGCGAATATCCAACAGTCAAATAAAAAAATTAAAAAAACAGTTGAAAACTTAAACTAAATTCTATTTAACCAAACAATGGCTCTCTATATACAGATCTATCAATCACATTTAAGTAGGCAATACAATCCTATTAAACGCGTTATTTATCCAAAATCGGCGTAAACGAGTAACAGTTAACGCCTTTATGGAGAACGAACGAGTCAGTATGAAACAATTCACGGTAATTCCGCACCCAGACGGGAAATAACGGAATCGGTTCAAATAATCAGAAATGCTACAGATACGTCACAGAAACCGTTTGAAAATATTCAAATAGGAATAAACCCACGCCTGAGAAATGTGTACATAGCGTAACATAAACAAGCGTAATGAGAGCGGGTAACATCTGGTATTTGTTCTATGCGTGCCTCCGATGTGATTACGAAAATAGTATGCTCAGTTATAGAATAAAATATGTTTTAAAATGTTACGCATCATGGGCATGCATAAGGCGGCAAAAAAATTGCAGGGAGCGCCCTTGATGAATACCTTTGCATTGGAACGCAATCTATTCTGCCTTGTTAGATTAAATACAGATATATGTACATACATAAGCTTTTATTGATATAAAACTCAAAAGTAAATCACGTTTCAAGTTGTATATCGACAAAAATCAGTTACTGATAATTTTAGATAATTAAAAGTATTATTATTATATTTATTAAAGAAATAAAAGCTAAAGAACGATATATTATTGATAATAAGAGAAATAAGAAATAAAAAGATGTGACAGATTATTTTTATTCTGCAAAAATCTAACTGACACGCTTTTGTCACAATACAATGAAAGCATAAATTTGCCTAAAAGATAAATTATCTCGCTATAATACAAGCAGTTTAGTTTTAATTCGACCAATTATACCGTAGCGTGGTATTTTTTAAATTTAAGTAATTAAACCGACAGTGATGTCATAACCGTTAACCAAATGAAGCTTTCCCGCGCCATTATATTCTATACTGCTCATTTTACTTCAAACCATGAGAATATTTAGATACTATAAAAACTTATGAGTGCAAACGCATGAGATTAATAACTGTAAGTTATACGTACTCACACAGTACAAGTTATAAAGATAGATATAAAAATTTGTTTTAGGCAATTTACATATATTTTATTATTTTATACACATGGGAAACACTTGATATTTTATTAAGTAGTGACATTTCACTGCATAATAAAGTAGGTACCCATTGCAAGTAGCCAATAAATCCTTACAATATTATAAATGTAAAAGTGTGTTTGTTAGTTGTATTTCATGTGAAAACCAATGTCAGGGCCAACGGAGTAGTGAGATTTTATGACGCGAGCGAAGCCGCGGGCAAAAGCTAGTTAAAAATATATTAATGTAGGTAAAGTCAGTGCTGATGACCTAAAATGGCCCCACACAAAATCTAGATAAAATATAGCGTATTTATTCCTAACGGGGTCGACAGAACAAAGAATCGTGCGATTCTAAGTACAAGCTTAGCTGAATACTGGAGACCACATTACCAAGAGGTCTTAGGTTAGATGATCACTACATAAAAAACTACATGAGTATCTATACTTACATAAAAAACGTTCACATTAAAACATATTAAAACCGATATCAATTGTCTTCAGTAACTTGCAATTGTCTGTAACATCTACGTGCCTATTTTTATTATCGTCTACAATACAATAGTCAATTTAATTCGCTTCGTGATCGAGCATCCTGTGTTCAATAAATTATTATTACTCGATTGCAATTCTGTGGAAAAATTATTACTCTTTTCAGAAGAGAATAAATACCATTTATGTATGCAAAATTTATTCCAAATTAAAATTAAATGTATCTGTGTAATTAACAAGTCAAACAATGTGCAAATATCTTTATAAATGTATAGGTTTGGAAGAAAAATATCTTGTAAAAAAGAGACGAGACAGAAATACTAAACAATAAATATATGTATAATAATAAAGTAAATTCGGGAATTGTATAACAAATACATAAATAGATAAACATCCAAGAACCAGGCTAATTAGAAAAAGATCGAAAAAAGTCAGGAAACCCTTGTGACGTGTCCAGCATTTAAAATACAGAAATTATTGTTGGCTTACTGAAGATTTATAAATCGACTAATAACATTCCTTGCCTTTTGCCATCTATCTTACAGAATACCAATGCCTATAAAGATATCTATAAATATAGTACATGCACGTTAGATGATATTTAAATTAATTTAGAGTATTTTAAAAGGAGAAGAATGTAATGTTTACCTTTTTTTAGTACAAAGACTGCAGAAATAACTAGTAAGGACAAGATCCAGAGCAGTAAAAGAAAATTAAAAAAAAAGAAAAAGATCATTATTATTAAAAAGCTTTTATAATTAACCCTAATAGGTATCGAAACCGGAAAAAATTTGCTGCCCGGCAAGTTTTATACGTTATATCAAGGAGGTCGTCCAATACTCCATATTAAATACTATTTGCTGATGTTTTGATCTCCTGATGACGAGAAATAACTAAATTTTGCTATAAATATTCTAAAATCAGAAAACATTTTTTTTTCTAGCAACTTTGAATCGTCAATTTGGTTAATTTTAATTTAATTCAGCAACGATTAACGTCAATAATTTACTTTAAAATATTTTTTTACCACTTCCAAAGCGCAAATGGAGAAGAAATGGCGGAACAAACTTCATTGAATCATTTTCCTCAGACGTCAATTTACAAATTATGCCACGTTTAGTGGGTGGACAAATAGGTATACACTGTTTTATCATAATAAATTAAATTGTCGTAACGAATAACTTTTTCTATAAAGAAATATAAACACCATTTAAGAATTATCAACAAAATACAATTACTTACAACTATTCAATAAAATGTGATTAAATATCAAATAAAATATGTAAAATGAATGTAAACATTATTAGCCTAAGTTTAATTTTAGCCTTGCATGTCAATCATCAACTTACCTGTTGTAAAATTCAATTTACCTGTGTCAACTGGTTGGCAAAGACATTTTTAATCTTAGTATCGCATTGCAAGTGGACATAGAAGTAATTCCGTTAGCCTTATTTTTGCAAACGACCCAACAACCGACACGGTTCGCCACGCTATTACAGCAATTTTTACGCCTATAATTACCAATTAGAGAGAAGATTGGCGTCTATTTTAAAAAAAGTGTGTTGTAGCCGACTAATTCAGCTTTTTGCTACTACTTTAAGGTAAACTTAAACAATTTTAGTAATATGAGAATTAAGTCAATAAAAAATATAATAGGAAGTTCAGCCTTAGAGGGATGTCAGTGGTTAAAGATTTATCATCAAAATCTAAATAATAATAGAAATACTTAAAACGCAGCGGATTATTTTACAGGGGATGGGCTAGCAACCTGTCACTACGAGTATTACGTAAGCATTACGTATCATTCAGCTAAGAGTGGACTGAGTCTCGTGACTTTTGGCTCTGTCTACCACGAAAGACATAAAAATGTGATACTGTAACAAATACCCGTTACGTAAGTATGCTATTTGAATAAAGCGCCGGGAATAAATAAAAAATAAATTTTAAAACCTTATACCACATAAAATTTAATATAAAACTGTTAGTTGAGAAATTTGCATAGAAATTAAGTTTTGAATTAAATTTAAAATTGCACTCCAGTATCGTGTAATCGAGCTATCAAAAGCGATTTATTTTACACTGAACATTATCATAAGAATTACGAGATAAAATGTATTTAAACATATCATATTACATTGCATTTTGTGGTATTTAAAAACTGATAATTTCTCATCTTCTAAATAAGAAGTGATATGATAATCACTTCTTATTTACCTATCATGGATAACATTGTATTCGGCTATGTAGTTTTTTTATTCTTACTATTGTTATTGCATAGCAGTAAATTCTCAAAGTAAAGTAGATGAAATAAATTAAAATGTTACTCTTAGGTTTAGTCTGTACCAAATTTCATTAAAAATCGGTCCACTTTTTTAAATCCTTACTAACAAAAATACAAATCATATTATAATAATTAGTATGTATAAGTCGCTACGAGATGTCGTAGCTGCGTAGGCGCCGACGCGTTGATGTCTAAAACAAGCCTTAGCCCAGCGTTTTTGTACGAATGATATTTTCTCGAATAGTAAGGCTTGTCAACAAAATATACTTGTATATAATTAAAGTAATCAACAAAAAATGATGTAAGTCATGTAATTGTATGCATGTAACATTAATTGGAATCGTAAAGAAGCTCGCATCAGAGTTTTATTAATTTGGACGCGCGGAACAAATTATTCGGATCAATAAAAAAAGTAAAAAGTGGAAAGTGGAAATTTTTTCTCGATTTTAAATAAACATTTATTATATTATAAATGGAAAATAAATATTTATAGATAGTACAACAACTCAAAAAGAAACAAACCTACAAAAATGTCGATGTTTTGCAACTTCGCAATAGTATCTTGACCGTGAAACTCTCAGTTTTTAAACTTATTATTACACTTATTTTATTATTTTTTAAATATCTATTTATACTTCCATGCTGGTCTGTAAACGAACATAGAAAATACTTGTCCTCCAGTTGCTTCTCCTCCCGTGCAGCTTGTAAATGTTAATCAAGGAAAAAGATTGCCAGCAACCCTGTGACTATATCTGAATCTCGAATCTACCAACCAGTTAAGCGTGACACTGTTAAATACAACTGTGTCCGCTTAGATACATATGAGTCATGCAGTAAAATAATTTTTAAATTTATAACATTAGATAAATGAGCGATTGATGCTCACAGCACTTTCGTGCAATTTTTCGTGTGATTGTTCATTCGAGGTAGAAAGTCTAGCTTTCGCGGCGAAAGGGTTAATGGCCTTATTACAAAAGTTGTCAAAGAATTGATCAACGTGACTTACTGAGATCATTGACAGCGTGGATAATGTTATATCCCGTGTTTATATCATTGTTTTCTGCGCTGCGGCGAGAGCAGGTCCTGCTCGGATAGGGGGGAGGGAAAAGGGGGGAAGGTGGTCGACCGTGCAGCACGACGTGCTAACAATTAATAATTATTGTAATAATAAATAATAAAGACAACTAGACTCGGCTGCCTCGGAAAAGATGATGGTGATTAGTATAAAAAAATATCTGAACAATTTCTAGCGCTGTATTTATGTTGATTTCCATAAAGTTAAATGGGAAGGAATTGCGTATTTGCTCGATATCCGTGTCTATTTTAATCATAAATTCCGTTTAAATTTACTGTTAAGAAATAATTGTATAGCAAAAAATTCAATCAGAATCCACAGTTCGTTTAAATTAAAATCTAGTTCCAATATTCTTTTCGTTTTATATTAAAACTAAATATAACTACAGTCATTTATTTCAATTTTATGTAAAGCTAATAGTTAATTTTTAAAACTATCATGATTAGTTGTACTTATCTGCTGAAAACTGATGCAAAATATTTCAGTCTTATTGAACATTACAATTTATATTTTTCATTTCATATTAACAGAGTGTCATCATGTCTTCCTCTCTTGCGAGATCAACATTCGCGAGACTATAGGCCACATTTAGCTGGATTATGGTTTGATAGATACCTAATAGTCAGTAACATACAATAAGAATAATTTTTATATTAAAAACAATTATTCAATGCAGGTGAACTTGTTTATCCCCTTGATTGACTTTAATAATCTGCGCAAGAACAGCAGATTTAACTTTGTGTATTTTTTCACTACCAGATCAGCATGGAAGTTTTCATATATTATATTAAATGGACTCAAATCGAACTACTCACTTTTACTATTTACTTTACATAAAAGTTAGTTTTTCCAAATTCGTATAAGAAGGAACAAACAAATGTAAGTTCCTAACATGTGATTATTCTACGGGCAATCGATTACAAATACAAATCGCATATCGATTTATAATCAAATGTACGTAACTGTAACCGTTAACAATCTCTTGTACGACAAAAGTACCCGACATCAAACAGTTTACATGCACAAAAAGATAAGGCTCTCGTTACCGAACAAAAACAATTTGTAATCTAAGCATCGATGATCAACAGAACTGCGATGTAATATAAAGGACGGACTAGAAGAATAACTAACGAAACATTACTTTAATACCTGAAGTAATTTAGTCAATAATATAACTAATATTATTTGATTTACACAATTATACACAACTACAAATCACTGAGTACGTTTATTTTTAAAAATCGCTATCTGATTTTTCTCTTATGTCGGCTGGTGGCATCTTATGTTACTTATGGGATAAATATATGGGTGTACATCTGTACATGTACATATTTTAAATACTTCCGTGCTTGTATGGGAGTTTAAGAAAAGCTTATATTGTAGCCGTTGCTATTCGCAGAATGTAAAAGCAAATCAAAAGAAATAGATTCTCATAGGCGATAGGCTGACAACCTCTTGCTAAATCTGGTATTTTACACAATGAATCTACTTCTTTGTGTGTGTCTGAATATTTTCCACTAATAATCCAGATGAACGCGACCTTGGAGTATCGCAATTATTTGCACTGTCTACCTCGTAAGGGATAAAAACGTAATTTTGCATAAATATACTTAAAAATTGAATAGTAATGGTGAATACTTATGCACCTTTATGATGGTGCATGTAATAAAAGTTAAAATTCAATGTTTAAAAGCAAACAATGTTTATTCTGCACTTTCTCTATTAAAGGTTCTGTCGGTGATAATCGTTTAAGATTGAAGGCTACTACAAAAGTATAACGGAAAACGTCGGTACAATTTTTTGTCTTGTTTATTTTGGTCCCAATAGAATTACTATTTATTCTTTCCAGGTAAGTTGAAATGAATCTACTAAAATTTATTAATTACTAATATAATTACTTATTTTTTGTAGATTATTTTACACAGCAAATTATATATTTGTTAAACATTCTTTTTCTTGGTGGAACTTGTACTTGCTGGCCAAGTAGAGATTTGAACTGTTTTTGTTGAATAATTAAATAATATTGATTAATTAAATAATTAGTATAAAACATTAGTAAAATTATTTGTATACTATCAAAATTATTGATAAAGACGTAGATATTCATAGTACGTAAGTCACGTCGTTCTCTCGAGTCGACGGCCGCAACACAAAAAGGTGATATCTGAAGTGGGTTTATTAAAAAGATAAACCTTACCATGTCTTTCTCTGTTACGGGGTAGACAGAGCAAGTTATTGCGATTCTTAAAGTGCATGTTTAGCTGTGGATTTATGTAAAGATTATACAAGAAAACCTTTGCTCGATACTTAAATCACTAATAGTTTATTATCAGTGCATATACCAAACCATGATTATGATATACATAGATCATTGCCTCAATTGTCATTCAGCAGTCGCCACCTCGTCACACGCATGGCGAGGCTGACAATATGAATACGGAATGAGACAAATGATGATATTGTCGCTTTATGATAATGATATGGCGGCCGATATCCGAAATGATAATAAATGTTATTATTCTGATGTTGGAAGCATGATATCATCTTTTTCTCTATTTTACAGTTACTTTGTCCGTTTGTTATAAATACTGATCCTACGGCGGAGCATCGACTTTTATAATAGTTATGAATAAGAACTTTTTGACAGAACTGCATATCTTTGTATATCAGTTGTTTATATATGTGTATATATGTATAGTATCAGAAATTTTCACGAATTATTATGAAATATAACAAGTGTGTAGCCATATTTGTATTTTCAAGTAAACTTGTCAATTCACCAAGTTAGGATCCCAGACACTGACACGTCATTTATAAATGCATCTGGGAATAACCACAAGTGAATATGATTTGTCTTATATTTTATACAGGTTAAATAGATAGAAACGGAATCGGAATGTGAAACCTCCCCTATCCTACAATTCACGGTTGGTCGGACCGTCACAAGTGACCAGATTCGGGTCGGCCTGTCGGTGCCTGCGCCGGTCACAACATGGTTCTTCTCACACTACCTGACGCGTGTGAGCGCCACACTACTCCACTTTGAGTGAAAACTGCGCGAATCGTTATGTCAGTGCTTCCGTTGTTGCTATGTCTCCGGATACCAGCAAGCATACGTACATTTCTGTCTGTATCTTAACTCAAATATACTAAACTTGTTAAATAGTAACACAAACACGTATTTATGAAAAATCATTTGCACGAATCAATCAAGAAATTCATTACGGCATAATCATACTTGATTATTTGTGTTCATCATGCATATAAATTGGTAAGTTCTAGGTTCTGGTCTACTTTCATGTTGATTAATAAAATTCAATTGCACGAATTTATCAATAACTGTGCAAATTATTGGTTCACTGGTTATTGGATGTACAGAGACGTGATATCGCGTGCACTTTCTCGTTTATTCATCACTTTAGTAGGTCGCGACTCGCAGTGGCTGCCCGAGAGGTTTACACACACAAATTAAATTTACTACAGATGGTTTTGAATACTCAAATTTTCTTCAGCAATAGAGTGTACATTGATATTTCTTCTTAATAAAATTTAATAATATACTTCTAAGGCTTCAAGTCGTCTGTTCAAAAAAATTAAATTGTAAATGTTCAAAATAAATCTCAAAATAAATAGAGTACAAAANNTTTTGTACTCTATTTATTTTGAGATGAAGCGACGCACGCGCACCTCACTGGGCTGCTATGCCACTCATAAACCATTACAATCTCACAATACACTACCAATATTTTCCGACTACATGATCCAAACTATCAGTGAAAGTTAACATTTACGTTTTTGTCAAATGAAAAAACCGTTATTCTTGCGTAAAAAAACTGCATTGCGGCTGAAGGACACACCTACACACGCGTTTACGTTGCCACACGAATCAAGTGGAATGTGAAGAAATTGGTATAACTGTACTTTCCGTCGGCTCAATGAGATGCATACGATAGGGGTCTCTGCTGCGGCAACTGCTGTGATTACATCGGACGAGTTACAGAAATAAATGTACTTGTATGTCAAGTTTCCCCTAGTCATTATGACGAGACCAACCGGACAAGATCTAACTATAATGTCGCTAAGCCTGTTAAGTTACCTCGTCTAATTATTTTCTTATGCCTATTCTCCCTATTTCAAGCCTTGTACTCAATAATAAGGTTAATCACATATGTCTGTAAGTCATCAATGTCCTTTTGTACTTTTTCCACATAAGCTCCGTTTAGGTGAATTAATTCTGAGTATAGGCAAATAAATGCCAATGTTAACATGTTCTGAGATATTTATAAGATGCCATCATAATAAAATGATGAATCATTATAACAAATTTATCTCTCTTTTTAAATACGTTACTTCTTTTAAATAATTATGGAGAAGGCAATATGTCAGTCAATTATCTTTTAATTATCATTTGAAATATGTTTAACAAATTGGCCTTGTTACCATTCTTATCTACAGCTTCCGTAGCATCCATTTAGTGATGTTAATACACCGGTTTTAAACCAGTTTATGATGTATCACTAATTTTTTAATCACTTGTCATACGGAAGCTTTTTAAAGCTACAAATTTCGGCATTACTTTTAAAGATATACGTATTTTTTTATATTGAGACTATTGGAAAGGTGATTTAGAATGACAATTTTATTAAAATTTTATTAACATAGATTGATATTTTTGTTGTTACATCATTGCTTCACGGTTCCAAGATCACACCTCCAAATGGTCTGATTTAATGAAATTATCATGTAGATACTTTAAAATAATTAAACTCAGACAAAAATGATAGAAAGAATTCAGCAAGACGGCTGGCTAATGCCAGAATGAAATTTTAATTGCAAACCCTTCTTGAATATATGAATGTTGTAAAAGACGAAGATGTAGACGTTAATAACGCTATATTTAAATTCAGTTTATCAATAACTAGAGACAAGACAGAGTGGACAATCATATAATGGCGATTTGTTATTAGATATAACTGTACAACAGTCGTGTAATGAGGCACGGCAAATCTCAAATAAAATGTGAGACATTACGGAATTGTGAGCGGTTGTGGGTCGCCTGTAGAGGGCAGTGGGTCGGGGGAAAGTAGTGGGGCTATACGTGCTATACGTGAACCGAGCACGCGCAATTACATGGACGTGCCGCCACATTTACTGGCGATTTAGAAATCGCATGTGATGTACGCCATGCCACCTTGACATTTAGTCGTAGGACTTTTGTATTTAAAATACATATTTTGGACTTGTATTTTGGGTAATAAGTACCCTTTCTTTTAATGTGGCCGATAACAATCAACTTCACATTACGCTGAATTAAAATGGCAATAAATTATACCAATATTATAAAAAGGTAAGCATTTGTGAATTTGTATGTTTGAGGTGGGTAATCTTCGAAGAACCGATTTCAAAACTTCTTTTATTATCCGAGATTTCTATAGGCATATACTTGTTATGAATTAAATTAGTGTTCAGACAGATTAATCAACACTTATAAAAGTAATCAGAGGAAAAAAGCGCTAACGATTAAATGTGCTACAAGTGTAATACAATGTACTACAAAAATATAGGCTTTATTTATATGTATGTTATTATTGATAAATGATGAAAATATGAATATTTATTTCTTGTATCACTAATTTTTTCATGTAATTGTAAATGTTTATAATGTTTTTTGATTGTATCAAATTTGAAAACATTTGTTTAAACTTAAAAAAAATTTTTAGACCCTTTTAATTATAATATTTTTAAGGACAAATTAAAAAAAAATACTCAATAAGTCGATTTAAAACTAACTTACTAATTAACTTAAACTAACTAACTAAACTCCTGTCATTATTCTTCTCATTAAGGAGCTTCCACGTATATGTACATACTTATATATCCTTTGCTAGTTTAAATGTCTAACAATAAACACCAACATTACTTATTTTTAATATGCGAGAAATATTATTATTAACGGAAATAAGTTATATGCAATAATAAAATAAAATTATGTGTATAGTAATAAAATAACAAGACCTTAAAAATGTATTTATATATTTTATTCTAGTAATTATCTACAGTTTCTTTCATTTTGGACTTAAATAAAAGCCATTTGTATACTATATTATTAATTAAATAAAACAAACTTTAGGAAAATTTTAAACTTTTGTAGTATGTCAGATGAGAATAAGCACTTCATTTTTAGGGTTCCATACGCGAAATATTTAAGGGGGTTCACAACATACGTACTTTTTTGTTCCTTTTAGCTCGATATAGATAACGGCAACAGGTAGACACTTGAAATATTTACAGGATATTTGCCGTTTGGTACGGACTCTTAATGCGCGAGGCCGACTCGTACTTGACGAATTATATATTTTTTTTATGTCAGTGGGAGGCAAACGAGCAGGCGGGTCATGGGATGTTAAGTGATCACCGCCGCCCATAGACAACTGCAACACCCGCGGAATATTAGTTAATAAAATAGTTTTAATGTTAGAAATATAAGTAAAACGTAAACTTCTATTTCATTGTATTACTGTACACATTGAAAGTATACACTGTCAATATTTAACACGCATTCGTTTCGATTTAAAATAAAATAAAAATACATGCGAATATATTTACTCGAAAATAATTATAGATATTTACATAGCTTCAAGCAGCAGCAAATTAGTTTGGACAAACGTGTTGTATAACGAGACGGGTGTTGTTGAAACATGTCTGCCAAGTCAAAGTTTTTGCGCTTGTGGAATCTATCATTGTCACTATATTATTTAATTATGCTTAACAAACAAAAAATTTATGCTTAAATAAAACTGATGGCAGGATATGATCTGAGATTTTTTTGTAACAAGTTTTAGCAGGCAAATGGTATTCGGCCCCTCTGGTAGAAAGTGGTCACCGAAGTCTATGAATGCCATTTACTATAACTGTGATTTTGAGGGTATGATGCTAGGACTCAAAAATATTTTTCTGTGAAAGTGTAGGGCTTTTTTATGGATTTCGAAAGTTTCTAATTAGGGTCCGATTTATATGATACAACAAATGTTATTGATTTTGAATACATTACCTATAAGCAAAAGAGTTTGTTAGAATGCGCTGATTACTAGAACCAATCCTATTTCAAAATTATTTTTGGGTATAATTCCTACTTAATGAAAATACATTACTTTGTCATCCTCATCATTTAAGTGTAATTCCACTTGCATTCTGCATTCTTGTATGATAACTAAATACTTATTAGGCTATAAATTAAGAAAAAAAATGTGAGGTACTGCATTCTAAAACAATTCACGATCGCAGTTTACTGTGAACAAATATAGTAGGTATATTATGTGCATCATAGTGAATTTTTATGACTTAAGTATGGGTATGAATGAGTGTAAGTGGGGCGATCAGTGATTTGGCCGCCTCCCGGTCAAGGCCACGTGCACCTCGCAAAATAACTGGTTATGTTATGCGCCCACACATACGATTATAATAGTGTAGCGTTTTTGCTATACTTATGTAATAAAAGGTTATTGACTGGAATATATTATCTGAAAGTATCTCGAACTATGAAAGAAGGATAATACTAATCGGGCGAAGCCGAGGTTCAAAGTTAAGTTGAAATAAAAGTTACATTACTGTAGAAAATGTTTAAATACAATGGTCTATCGACGATAAAATATGTCATCATTACTAAAAATATAATTAACTTTAGAAAACAATAGGTACGTAAATTAAATAATAAAGTTTAAAGTCTTTTTAACTTTTACTTAGGACAATCTCATTTGAATATACTTTTGTAGAAACGGAACATGTTATTGCCGGTATCCTGTACGCCGAGAATACAACCTGTTTGGAGCAGCTCTTAGAAAGATCTCGTACAAGTAGGCTTAATAAGGGAGATTTCCTTCTCCTTCCACTAATCGTCCTAGATTAAAATATATTTAACGCGTGTAATATAAACGTGTGATTGGTTTGTGTGATTAACTTATTCTTCATTTGTAATAATCGCTAATATATCTGAAATGGCATTGCCATTTTCAATTATTATGATTATGATATTTAAACTGAAAATTATTCTTAGTCTGAGGAATAAAAACATACGAACTAAAAAACATAGGACTTTACCTATTCCCTTAAAAGCAAAGGCATATAGGGCTGTGTTAGTCACCAAAATAAAGATGAAACTTTAGGGCTTCCTGTAAATCTAGACCGTTTCTATTTATTATTAGTAAGAATACTGTTAAACAGTATTAAATGCCCGTTATAACATTTTAATAATTGTTTTAATCATTAATTAAATATTTTTAACTCATTGATGTTGTTTTCTGATCCATTACTACGTATAAATAAGATTGTAGCCATTTCAGTAGACTCAAAAATGCCGGTATCCCAAGTGCACGTAATGGTAATATTGTATAGGAGCGAGCCTCCTTGGTAATCCACAGTAATGAAGGCAATCATTTTACCATCGGCGTACCATCAACCAAGGACTCAAGCTTGCACCGTGTTGTAATAAAAAATACTGACAATGCAGAAATTACAATATTACAAGCGCAGATAATTGAACACACTCGAAATTTTTAGACATTATTTATGAAAAATATATTATATATTAATATTTCGTCAATAGAATTTATACAAAAGTTATTTTTTTTTACTTTTGTACATATAATCTAACCCTAACATAAGAATTTTGTTATCTATGCCCGTATCAAACTTCTGCACCGTTAAGCATCGATCTTTTCTTTGCGTACTTAAGTTTTCTCGATTATTATTTACACTGAGAAATATCTATGTTCATTAGTGGATAATCTATATTTTTATGAAAATGTCCCTGAAATATTATTACTTATCATATCCATCAGTATACAAAGTAATTTTATTAAACTTCTTGTATAGATATCTAAAAAACAAGCTTTCTAGTGAGTGAAAAAGTATTTGTATAGTTTATGGTGTGAATCTTCTATTCGTTTATTATTTTACCATTGTGGATAAAAGGTAAAACACATCCCGAGTATAATTTAGTAATAGCAGCCCTATTTGATAGATTATTTACGTTCATTGATCCGCGACGCTTTTGCGTGTAATCTAGATAAGTATCTGAGTCAATTTCTTCATAAATTTCAAGGTAATAAAAGTTATACATATATAAATTAATTTAAACTTATATACTTTGATGATTTGTTAAGATGGTGCGTAATTTCATAACCTTTCTCAGTTAGCTCTAATTAATTTGCTCATATAATTATCATTTTAAGAATATTAATTAGTTTATTTGATTTGCATTCGATTATCTAAAAATATTATGTTATTATTTTCTTTTTCTTTCTTGTAGTTTTATATTTTATTTATTTATTAATAAAATCAATATTACTCTTCTTCTTTTTAAACTGTGACGACTTTAAAGAAATTGCTTACAAGGATAATGCTGCCTTTTGCTCATTTATTTAATGTATCCTATGTTAAACATTTTATATTTGCAATGATGCTCATGAGTTTTATTTTATGAAACTATTATAGGAGACTTTACGAATAATGGAATATACTCGTAAAGTCTCCTGTATTTAAGATGACTGCTCAGAATATATTCGATAAGCGTTAAAGCAAAATTGGTGCATTTAAAAATAGGATTTTCATGCTAGACAACCTCCAGAATGTTTTAGTTTCGATCTCTGGTCAGGTCAAGATGAAAATGTCAGAGGGAGGCAAACGAGCAGGTGGGTTACGAGATGTTAAGTGATCACCGCCGCCCATAGACAACTGCAACACCCGCGGGGTTACGGAAGCGTCGCCGGCCTAAAAAACACCTCCGCCCTCCCCATTGGGGCGGGTGGAGAAGTTGGTCCTTCGGCTCTCCCACTCACCGGACGGAGCATGGCAGCTGATAGCCGCCATTCAGGCGTCGGTCTTCTGTGGGAGTCTTGAATATTTATCTATTTGTATTTGTTTAAAAAAGAGCATTGTTCAGGTAGCAGTATCCTTTAATTCTGGAACTAACTTTGGGTCTAACTAAATCTATGTATGTTGATTGATATTTCCACGAACGCTTGTTATTTACATATACTTTTGAAAGGTTTAATTAAGATTGCGGTAGTCACAAAATTTTATGATAATTTAATTAATGTATTTTTATAATTTGCTATTTACTTTGAGCTTTCAAAAGGTATATGTGAGCATCTGTGGAAGAGGACTTTTGTTCATCGGTGGACTTCTTATGGCGGATATTATTACATGGAGCCAATAGTATTTTTCTTTTAGGTATGCCCAAGAACTACTATATTTTTCTATCTTACATTCCCAGCACCTACACTGAATCAACCAAGCGATAAAAATGGTGATTAGAGCCGCCTCGATGGTTACCTCTATTTACCTATTCTATGGTGGAAATATGCACATATAAAATTATATTTATATAAATGTTGCTCGAGCTCACTTAAACAAAGTCGCTTAATGTAACTGAAAAAGGATTTATAATCCTAAATTATAAAACGGGCTTTTTAAACTTAATTCAATTTAATTAGTTAGGTAATAGTGCAATTTAAATATTTAATAGTAACACTTCTTCTTCAAAATCTTATCAACTTACTTGTATAATTATTAAACAAATTTTATTGATATCAATATATCAACCGAACAAAAAACCCTAAAATCAAACATATTATCACAAAGCATAACAAGCCCATTATTTATTTTTAAAGAATCCATATACCTGAGCCGTACAGCAACTTCGCCGCTTAAAACTTTCACGTGATAATGTTCAAAGAGTTTTCACAAGAACTGTGTCCCGGCGATATAGCGAGCACTCGACCCGAACGACTAACTGACGCGAGCACGGACGCAGCAACAGACACAGCCGCGTCTCAAACGGAATGAAATGGTGAAGATGGAACCGCGATCTTTTATAGACGTGACCGTAACCTGACGCCGGATAACGGAGTCGTGCCGGCCGGCAAACCTCGCGATATTGAACTTTCTTCCAAGGTCACAAGAGGCATATTGCCGCAGCCCTGAATCCCCTTCTCGCCATAACAGATAGAATTTTCAATAAAGCGCCCGGAGCTGAACGCTGCAATTTGCCGGCGTTCTAAGACCCTTGGTGCCTGAATGTGCTGTGACAAGGGTCTGGCCATCTCAATGTGAAATAGTTCAGTTGAGATAATTTTATGTTGATTTATTTTATTCATACAACAACATTACATGGTCTTCATTATTTGTAATGAGGAAAGTTTATTTATTTTTACCGTACTGAAGACTTTGTAATGTTATTAAGATTTATTTTTTCCATAGTCTTAATTGCAAAAAATAAGCAATGATTAAATGCAGAACTTCCAGTGCATCTAGAACTAGGATTTCCCTTTAAGGTTGTTATTGGCTAACATATCTTATATCCTTATGTCACATGCATGACTGACCCGTCTTTATCACATTCGTTCATCATACAGATATCAGACATACCGACGTCAAAATGTTACGGGTTTCTACAGTAAGTAGGTTTTTTTATTTTTTACCTGCGAAGTAGAAAAATAATCATTCCTAAGTATGCGGCTTTTCTGAAAAATTCTGATAAGTACAAATCATTTAGTTTATTAAAAGATATATGCAATTCAATTAGTTCCTTAATTATAAATATTTTAATGTCTACTATTATCCACATTAAATTTACTAAAATAAATTCATATACAAGTCGATTATTACATTAGTGAAAACACCGCCTTTATACTTATTTTTTTCTTTTTTCTCTTTAGGAGTAATAATGTATTTTATTATTTTGAAACATTTTCAAGTCGAGGTGTACAGTGGTCCGGTCTTACGCGGAATGGGGCCACTGACCCGTAAAATCTAATAATCTAACTACATATATGTAAAAACTATGTAATTTTTTGTAACTATACAAATTAATCTATATTTACAAAACATTGTACTATGGATGCGCAATCATCAACATTGAGAAAGCTGTTAAAAACTATTTATGGTTTGCGTAAGATAAATTCAAAATTATTATTATTGGCCATTAGAACAGAGATTATTCTGGAGGCATGAATAATAAAAATTTCTATTATTAGTAGAACTACCCTTAACATAAAGCAGCTATCATGTGAATAAAAAAAATTAATGAATGCGGAACACTTGTACAGTCGTAGTCACATTATGTGGGAAAACTCTTTGCTTTCTTTGAGCATTATAAATGGCGCCGCGACGAGGTTAATGTTACTGAGAATTATAATTAAATAACAGACAGACGTTGACGTCGCGCCGTTCAATTTATAAAGCAAAAAAAAATATGATAATTTTGTCGCTAGAGTGTCAATTATTGATATAAATGTTAGTAATGAATTAACCACCGGATTTGTAAGCAGAATAAAAAAAAAATTGAGTGTATCAAATATTATACAACTAACGCATAATAAATAACTAACTTATTCATAAATAAATTAAGGCTTATAAGTATTTTTACGATGCCTGAGTCTCATCCACACCTAGGTCAGCTTTTTATATAAGATAATCTATTGTTTAAATGTAGATTTGTACCACTTTATATTAAATAGAACATATTCGAGAAAAATATTTCTTTACAATGATTTCAGACGTATTCAAGTGTATCGATATGTGGAGCAAAAACGTGCGAACGCGTATCGCGGGATCGCAGCCTAAACGCAATCTTGATATGATTTGTTAATTCACTACTAAACACAGTTCTTCACACAATTTGAAAACTTTATATTATACACTTCTATATTTAATTTAAATATGACACTGCTTTATTCATATAAATAAATTTATTTTAGATTGTAAATCTTACTAAACCAAAAACGAAATGAGTACACATATAATTAGAAATAAATTGGATTAAATCCTATAAATTTCAAACCTAAATAAGAATTGAATAGTTTGAAAGTATATAATGTTTCTATGCCTTATTGGTGAATTACTAATAATGCATAAATAAAAACATGCTTAATTTAGTTACTATTGCTTTTTTATTAATCGTACTTCATGTGGTTTCTCAATTGGAGATTCAAGGCCAGTTGAGCTATTCTGCTATAGTCAACATTTTGTAAACATATGTTTTCATTGCTTTTAAGTATTAAAAACCGCCATTTATCACAGTCGCATACGAAATATACCTAAATCCCAGGAAGTAATCCTTTTGAGTCCTGTAATAAATGAAATATAACAGCTTAAATCACTTTCGGATCCATTTGAAGAGTGGCATGTGTAGCATGTATTAATTCTTCTGACATAATAAGGATCAAAAATTATTAATATCCTAATATACATATTATATAGTGGTAAAAATTTTAACTTTGATTATTTACTGGTAAGGACTAATCTTCAGAAATACTGAACCGATCATAAAAATTCATTCACAATCAGAAAGCCACATTATTCAGTAAAGTTATTGGCTATATTTTAACGACAAACAAAGTGGGAAAAGGTCGGCTAGTTATAAGAAGTTACATATTTCAGCGTTTCTTTTCAAAAGAAGTCGTTTCGAAATGCTAGCTTGTAGCTTTTTTGTTATCTTGACTTGTGTGCGGCTTCAATTTACCTGGTAAAGAGCAACGATGAAGTCTAAGGCACTCGACTAATACCTTTTCACTCTTGCCTTGAAAAAATTTATACCTACCGAAATATTCAATTCTGACATTGTAGAATAAATACATATATTGCTTATATGTAAATTTAATTTTGTCTATACTGTTCAGATGATTATTATAATATATACTCCAAAATAATACCTACATACAATAGGAATGTTTTTACATTATAATACTTATCTTAAAAAAAGTATTGCAGAATAACACTGCACAGTTGTCGATACACCAGTGAAAGTTAATGTCGATTCGCATTGCTACTCATTATCCGCGATGAAAATCTTAAATTACTCGGTACATACTCATACACGGTATATTCTGCTTAGTATAGTTGAAACTTTACTTCTTTTTTCAATCTCATTACAATATTGCAGGTGTACAGATAATTTATAGATCGGGGTTGGCAATGTATGTGGTATGATTTTATATTATAATCATATTGATAACCGATTTTCGACATAAAAAAGTTATATCTATTTCATTGCATGCTTTTACATAAGTAATTAGTTTCACCTGTCCTGTGTTATTGATGTTTAATAATCATAATATACATATTTTTTTGTCAACAAATCAAACTTGCAAAGTTTGATTCATTTCCCGGTTACCGATTGAGCTGAAATTAAGCATACATGTTGACACATGTATGCTTAATTTCAGCTCTATTATTTTATAACAGTTTATTTGAAACAAGCCATTGATAAATTTACTTTGGTTATTGTCAAATGCAATATATTTTATTATACATTCAGCTATTTCTTTTTAAAATTTCCAAATATCTGACAATAAAATATGCGAAAGAAAGTCACAAAAATGTCATAAAAATATATATGGCAATGCTTCTGTAACCCCGCGGGTATTGCAGTTATCTATGGGCGGCAGTGATCTCTTAACATCTCGTGACCCGCCTGCTGGTTTGCCTCCCTCTGACATAAAAAAACATAGTTATTTAAATTAATATGTACATTATGCAGACAGACTGACAGAGAAAATGGAAGAAAAAAGATTTTGGCAACCCTTAAAAAGCTGCGCCACTAATTTCTCGCAAATTTCTCTCATGAACGAAGCTCCTGAGCGCAACTACATAGTTATAAATAAAACCAAAAGACAACAACACCCATTTTCTAATAACAACCGACAAGTTTGCATAACTAACAGGTGGCGGGAAGCACACAATGTTATTACAAAAATGCGTGAGCTAACAGGTGACACACAAAGTTCTTACTTCAAACACATGCATATAATTTAACTAAATATAACACACATTTCAGAAATAATACTGACTTAAACTTAGTTTTTAAAAATTCTTTTCAGGTAAATTTTAATGTACATCTTGTTTTATTTAAATACTAGATTATGCCCGCGATTTCGTCCGACCAAGTGATACTTTAATATCTTGTCAGTCCCTTGCTCGGTTACAATAAATTATATCCCTCGGGAACCGTACAGTTTTTAGGGATAAAAAGTAGCCTATCTTTTAATCTAGGTTATAGTCCATCGCTGTGCCAAATTTCATCCAGATCTGTTCGATAGTTTTTGTGTGATGCGCGTATAAACATATAGACAGACAGCCAAAAATTCGCAAAACAATCGTTTTGACTTCTATAGGTCCTATAAAGATCCCCTATACATGTTTTTCTTAAAACATCCCATATACCGATATAGTTCAGTTACAATGTCTGTAATTAAACCCTTTTAATGAATGATTACTGTTAATTTTGATGGATTTCCCAACAATAGATATATTTATATATTCATATACATACGTATAAATACACTCTTTTAAACTCACACATAGTCATAGTGAAGTGAAACAAAGATTGAGAAGCCCCTACAACATTTTTTTTTGTTCCTGAATATAACTTTTAATGTTATAACTTGTAGTATTATTATACGATTCTACTATTTTCACAACTGACGCTGAAAAATCTCGTTGTTTTTATCATTCATTTAGTTTACAAACCACATCGTGTAGCGGCAAATAATATATTCGTTTTAAGCGACTTAGAGTAAGTCACATTAAGTGCAATATCAGTTTTTCGGTCGAGTTGCCTGGGAGAGTCATTTTCCGAATGATTTTAATGCAAGCAATGTGGGTTATCGTGTTAATGTTGTAGCACTTAATCCATTACGTTGCGAGTACGTATGTACCACAGAATTATATCAGGTAAACCACGTAACCTTACCGTGCATGTTGGTTTCATTTTAATATTTCCATTTAGCATTTGTCAAGCGGAAACTATTCATAATTTATTATGCTGCCATATTGTGCTGTTAATTCGCTCCAAAAAAGTGTATATCACTGATGTGACTGCACAAAAGGCAAAATAATGGCACGCTTGGTTTCTATTGGCAACGAGATATGATTGCTCTATTTGATATATGTCTGAAACCACTACAAAACTGCCGTCGATGACTAAACAAAACTATTCACACATTGCCTTTGAACTGTCAAATAAGAAGTGTGAATTATTTTCCCGTCACATGAAATTATACCAACCAAATTATTTTTCACGTGTTATAGCGGTATTCTATTGTAGTAAAGCTTTAATATGATTTAGAAAAAATTCTGATGGACTAAGTTGAAGTTTTGCAGTCATTAAGGAGTCATAAAATTGAATATAAAGTTTCCTGTTGGATATAAGGCGACTGTGAAGCCAATAATTATTAAACTTATGGTGTGACATTATATGTTATTGAGGTATATTTCTAGTTTACAAGATTTGTCTCGAGTATCCTTATATCCTGTGGCAGAGTTTAGAAACGGCAAATAAAATATACCTTATGTATAGGAACATTCATTTAGTTTCTATTTGTTAGATATTTTGTTCTACATTAAATACTTGTATTAAAGGTTGTAAATTGTATAAAGTGACATATTAGAAATGTTGTAGGTAAGATATTTTGAGGGGAAAGGTTTGTACTTTGGAATCTGCCATTTATTTATCTGAAAACGAACTCACGAGTTCTACTTGTTGCTACTTAAAGTATCTGATTCACTTCGATTTGCACTTTTTGTACTGGGCACCGCCGTTTTTGCTAGCTTGTTCGTGTGTCTAGAGAACTAGGTCGTTGCGGGTCCAAACATTGATAATAATACTTAGCACTTTTACTTAGAGAGTTCCACTATTATTATTTTAACATTAGCACCAACACTAATGCTTCTCATAAATCGTTATGTGTATCAAAACAATTAAAATTAATTTTGTATAACAATCTAGAATGAATAGACAACATTTATGTTTAAGTAGAAATAGCAATGAGATTGTTTTGGAGAAGATTTTGTAATTTACCTATTTTTTAATGACTATACTTAACATACAGTAAATTGTACAATCTATTTGATACGATATTAGCAAAAAGATATTGATGAATGTTGAAGAAAAGACATATGTTTAATGCAATCTGTTTCACAATTCGTTGCATATTTTAAAAGATCCAAGAGTGCAATCGCGGTGGCTAAGTTATAGTATATTACATATATGTATATTTATTTTATCCTAGTAGAGTTGCAGTGCAGTCATGGCACCAGCCGAGAGGAGTGCAGTAGCCAAGCATCGGCTGCGCTGCGCGTGCGCAACCTAATCGTCGCGTAACGGTGGCGAACTGTAAAGCGCGCCACGGATCGCGGGCCGCGTGCTAAATTTGCCGAAACACCGCGGTCTCTAGCGGGAAAATCTTAAATCACTCTAATTCGTGTCGATGCCCGCCCATAACTGAAAAAAGTCAATTATACAAAAAATCAAGAACACCGCAAGAAAGCCTCTTTTTCGACTTCTACATAAAAATGATATCTCTGAGAACAAATGCAATGGGAGCCACACCGTTTTTAGGGCAGAAGTTTCGCCCGTAGCTTCAAACAAATTGTTAAAATACTTAACATTCCAAAAATAGACACTACTACATTACAATACTCTAACAAAATGACTACCAAAGGTCAACTATTTGCTTTCTATCGATGCTATTCTGAGTTTTACAAACAGAGACATGCATCTGCAAAAGCAGCGATCTACAAGAAATAAAGCAGGATTTTTATTTAAAATAGAAAAATAAGATGATAAAGTATTTAAAGATGTCTTCTAAGTGAACAATTTAACATTTCTGGAAATATTTAAAGATTAATATTACAGTATCTACTTTTGAGTAAAACTACAATTATAACTAATCGCCAATGACGTGAATTTAAAACAATCAGGCAAGTGCGAGACAGACTCGCGCACGATGGGTTCCGTACAATTAACCATGTAAAGCGACAAAAAATCACGTTTGTTGTATGGAAGCCCTCTTAAATATTTATTATTATTATTTTATATTTAATACACATACGTTTACGATTTTATTATATGCATAGTTTTTTATATTTAATTTATAAGCCATGTAAAAATAATAAAAGAAATTTTGAAATTAGAATTATAAAAAAGTAAATTAGGCATATCAACTAATTAAGTAATTCTTCAAATTGTTCTATAAGAATATCGAGATGGGACGATTTTTAAAATCTTTTATAAAAGAACAGTTAAAGACAAACATTGTTGTACCTTGTGCTGTGTCCTGAGAATTTCAATTCAACAAGTTGCTATTAAATCGAAATTATTTAATAGCGTTACTATAGCGTGACAATGAACGAAGCACACTAGTACCGCAACAATGAATTGAAAAGCATGTAAACCCATACCTATGTATGTAGGCTTTAACTCAATCACGTCACGCTATAGCTCTATTACGGGGTTCTTGATCAATATTAATGCTTATCGCCAAAACCAACATAAAAACAACAAATATATTTTCTTCGTAGATCAAACATGCACATTGTATGGTTATGTGTCAGTCTGATGTGAACTAACAAAGGTGGGATCGCATCGCATCCGATAACGCGTTTCCCAACGTGAAAAAAATCGTGATGTACCACCACCATTAGGTAACGAAAAGATTTATTCATTCATTAAAAAGCATTACGATTTAAAGTGGAAAATACAGCAGGGTATACTGAAATAAGTAAAAAAGAAAATTTTTAAACATTTCAGTCGCAATTACTTTTCATTTAGGAAAAATATTACTTATTTATTATTCTTTTTTAATTGTAAGGCCAAAAAATATATTAACAATGCAATTAACAAATACAATTCAGGGAGGAAAAATATCGTCGAAAATTAATGTCATTGAAATACCCCAATTAATATCATTTAAATATTCATTTCTAATGACATTAAATTGCATAAAAATAACATCGCAATTTACTTCGTTTTGACCACCTTTGAACATCATAAAGAAGAAATTTATGACTTTTGACGACTTGACAAACATACATATTGCACACATCTTAGAAGATTCTCTCAATGCAGCCTCATAGTACTTACTATGCGGCAACGTGTTTTGCTTTACCATATTTAATGTAGAACACACATTCTAAATATAAAATACCACAGAAACTCGTGTCATTCATGATCATACTTGGTATTGCCAACTAATGCTTTGCCCGCAAAATTCTCGTTCAACACTTAAACACAACCACATAGGTGACGTCAGTCTTTGTCAATACACTTTTGCAAGTATTTAATATACATACTTAGATCATATATTTATTGATATCATGTTAAAATATTTTAATCAAGCCACAAACAGACCAACTTCTGAGAAAAAACGCGAAATGAAATATTTTGGTATACAAGTTTGTTTTCGATACTACTTCCCCGTCAGGTCAATTTTTTTCAACGTTATAATTGAATATTACCAATTGTTATGACATATTTACAACATTAATTAAATAGATATCACAGAAGACCACTGAAAAAAAATAACCTACCTCCATATTTTCAATTATAAAGCACTCAAATTTATTACCATAGGGTATGGTTAGGCTGTCGACTCTCGACACTCCTTTATCAAAGTTCTAAACTTAAAGATCTATATATAGTTCCTAGTCACGTTCATACTTAACGGTTTGTTAAATTAAATAATTAAATATTATTCATAAATTAATTAATTAAATATTAACTGCTGCTGTTAGACAAGCATTCAAATCTGCCTCTTTCAACAATAAATGTATATATAGTGTTATATTTTGTAGTATAAATTAATGAAGTTCTATTGTAGAACCACTATTTCGATCAATTCGACGGTGCATTTACAGAAATGGTTGACACTAAGTTCTTCGGGCCATGCCAGGCGGGAGATAGACGGGAGTTTACACTTGCATTAATTTCGCATGCGACGAATCGGGTTATCATCCGACAAGAGAATGAGTGCGATGTCTCAAAAGTTGCAGAGACTGATATTCGCGGCATCAGGCACCACGTATTCAGTGAAGTCTCCTTTATAGTGATCACGGTAGCCACGCATCGAAAACGTCGTTCCGCGTTCCATACCTTTTGATACGGAGTTTTGAGTGAATATAATTTTATTAAAAAATAGTCTTATATGTCGTATATATATAATGTGTACGTTTATAAGGCACAACGCAAAAACTACTGAATGATACTGAATTTTGATATGAATTTTTCAGAGTTGTATTGCAGAAGGTCTAACTTAAAATATAACGTTTGTTTCATCTTGATACGCCACTTACTAACCCGAGATATTGACAATAATATTTACGCGCGAACGACGTCACGGGAAGAAGTTAGTCTCAATACAAGTATCTAACTAACTTAAAAGCTATGTATATCAAATTGTGTCTTATGCCTCATGTCTCTACACCAAAATAAAGTAAGATTTTGATCGAAGGTGTGAAAATCAAAATATCTGTGAAAATCAGTAAAATGTAAATATGGACATATGTATGTAAGTCGGTAAGTGGCAAACTAGAAAATCAAATGTTTGTTTAACTAACGCGTTAGAAGAGTGAAAGTTTTAATAATATAGAATCATCTTCAGGTAACTATTATCTCATTGAGAACAGCGCCGTTAGACAAACGCTAATAGGTATTAAACTAGTTTAAACAGTTGATTATACACTCCTGTCATATACCGAAAATAAAGAAGTTGATTTGATGATTGCAGCTAATCTCCGGGCTTTAAAAACAAATACAGTTTATTCTACTTTCGATAAATTATAAAGCATTTTCTAGCACTTCAATGTGTCAGTTGCTTTTTTTAAGGATACATATTATACCGACATAACCAATTATTTGAGAAACCTTTCTTAGAGGTAGTTCTGATTTTCCCTTTGGGTTGCAGAAGTCAAACTGTAGTCGCTCTAAGTAAGAACCATTAATCTCACATATATCACTTACTTCAAGTAACAAACCCTAGTCACTGACGCGTCATCGTTGAGTTAAGCGCATGTACAAAGATGACCAGCATGATCAAATAAAATATACAATTGTCGTCTTTTTTCTATTGAATTAAAAACTACGTTGGCCAGAGCCAAGTATATAACTATACTCAGGCTAACCTCAACACTGAATATAATTTGTATTAGAAATGATAATACAATTAGGTCAAAAATCCTCACTATAGGCAAGCGCAAATACAAATAAAAGCAACGGGTACATCACTCGTCATAAACTATAGCAAATTTATTATAATCACAATTAAATAAAATTTTACCAATAATTATCGAATAATTGAGTAAAACATAATTACTATACACATTCATGGTACACTTTACAGAAAAATCTTCTAAATTTTATAAAAACAAAAAATATATTGATCCCTGTAAAGATGCGCTTGAGCTAATTTACGTAATTTATTTTTAGGCCTTACCTACGTTTGGATAATGGTGGGAACAGACTTACTGTTCTCCGCATTGGCCAGTCATATTGGTTTGTTGTTGCAACGACGACTGGAGTTGTTGGCCACCACGGGCAAGACTCACGAGGAAACCTACAACGAGTTGCTGGAAAATATTAAACTTCATCAGAGACTTATAAGGCAAATTACTTATATACTCTATTTCTATTCTGTCATATGAAGGCCCATCCATCAAGTACCAGATACAGCAACAGCACATTTTAAAATTTTCTCAATACAAATATGTAACTATGCAATTTTCTTAACTGCTGTAACATGGATAATATTATGTTTATTTCAATAAAACTGTTTCCGGGTATACTTTAACTGGCAGACCTTTTTATCAAAATATTCTCCTGTTCATAGATGTATTTATACATTTAAATTTGATTCACTGCGTCATAAAAATACTGATTTAATATGCCTACTTGTTTCATAATAGAAAGATATTTGTTATGAAACTATTACCTTACATCGCAGAAAAACGTTCTTTAAGGATATTTATATAAAAAGACGCCCAAAGAATCGTGAATTTGTTTAGAACAAGTTAAGATCCACCTACATATTTGTCCGTAAGCGCAATGAACCGACGACCCTACCTTAGACAAATCGGGCCGTCATACTGAATAAGCAAGATAATTTACATGTTGCATAAATTATAGGTACTGCAGTGACCTAGAGGTTGTGTTTTCGCTGTCAAACCTCGTGAATATTGTGTTGAGCTCAGTCAATATCTGCTGTGTGGTTTTTGTTATTGTGGTGAGTTTTATTTTAGTTTTATACTCACACAAGGTATAAATGGGAATTCTTGTTAGATTTCACAATTATCATGGGTGAAATATGTAAACTGGACATACGCATGGGTAGCTCGTCGATCTCTTCGATGGTCTCCATCTCATGACCCGTTTGCATATGCGATTCTATTATGTCCAACAAATAAATTGTTGAACTCATCAGCCACATTCTTATTTTATTCTTATTTGTAGATTTTAATTAAAGTTGTTATTTTTTAAAATGTTTTTTTACATTAAGAGAAAGGAAGTCAGAAGGTTTAACTTTGTATTTATAACAACAACAGTCTGAAGAATTTATTCTTTTTTAACCGACTTCAAAAAGGAGGTGGTTCTCATCTAGACTAGGTTTATTTTTTCTGTTTATAGTTGCTAGAACCATTTGCGGCGATTAGCAATAAGTTGTTTCTGCGCGCAGCCTAACTTCAAATTGGAATGATATTTTAGTACGCCGACACAATTTATCATGCTGTAAGACCAGTTACCAAAATTTTTCTAACATAATTAATATATACTAATATTATAAATCAGAAAAGTTTGTCTAGTTGCACGCATTAATCTCAATCTACTGATCCGATTAAAAAAAAAACTCTTTTAATTTTAAATAATTATTCAATCGAGAAAGGCTATAGGTTATTTTTTATCCTGTAATACTTAAGGAACCGGGAGCAGTGCGGGAAGAACGGAAGAATGCTAGAGTCGTATATAGTCTGAAATAAATCACATTATTGCTTAAGGTGCTAGTAAAAATATGCATTTAGTCGACTTCTATATATACAAACTGACATGTCGAAAATTATATTTTAGGGTTCCGTTTTTGCTCTTTGGCTATGAAATTATAAAAAATCACTTAGATCGGGATTCAATTTTATAAAAAATCAAAGAACCAAATACAAAATTTGACAAGTAGAATGACCTTTTCAAGGTTTTTGTGTAATTTTAGTAACCATAACTTCTAGCTCAACATTTGGAGAACGCGGACATCGCCATCGCCGCTTATAATAGTGGATGGTACCGTACTAATCCTCGGTGTCGCCGTGCCCTGCTTTTCCTTATTAAGAAGTGAGTTCAACTGTTAACTCACGAAACAGAGAAACCATACATGTCATAGAGACATTGTTCAAGTCAAGGATTACCAAGATCACGTTCTTATTTCATGTAGACTCCAGGATTCCTGTAACTGCTGACCAATTTAAAGCCTCTTTGTAAAACACTTTAAATCATCATAAAAACTTGCATTTTTACGAGCTACTGGTAGGCAAATATCAAAAGATAAACACGGACGGTCGGGAAAATGTATGAAAATATGCATGTCTAACGATATCCCACGTGACCAAAGTTTTCATAAAAAATGTAGATGTAGTATGTATGTATGTAGATGAGCAGGGTAAGAGAAAAATTATTTCTAAATATAAGGAACATATTCATCATTTAAGGAAGTATATCGTTCGGTTAGCATAGCCAAGGGTGCAATTATGCTTATTACAAACGTTTACGCTCTGTGAGCATTTGATATAACATTGGGACAAACTAGTCGCGTGTTGTTGTGTGAAAAAAATGATTTATCATAATGTAATGAACTATTTCATACCATGATTTGTGATTAACAAAGTTGTGTCCCATTACAATCGTTTCTATGATTTAACTCTGAAAGCGTAACAGACCTTCACATCAAACATCCATAAAGAGAAAAGAAAATTAGTTTTGTTTATTTGTAGCTGTGTTTATTTTCAAAAATATCTTGACAATTTCGATTATATTTGATACACATATAGATAAGATATTCTGGAGTAACATACTTTTTATCCCATAATTCCCACGGTAACGACAGAAGCGTGGGCGAAATCGTTGCTAGTATGAGTATAAATTAATATTGGTAGTGATTAAACTATTTTTTGATTTTTTAAATTAAATAGTTTTACCTTCGTTCATTTCACGTGTATACGTTGTTGCAGATCTCAAATACCGATAGCGTTTACTGCTATGGGTTTTACAGATATCAACCTCGTAACTTATTCAGTGGTAGCTCCATCTATCAGTAACTGAATTGTAGTCAGTTGAGTGACAGTGACAGAAGTTTTAATCCAATAAAAAAAATAGCTATAATTTTATTCTGACTTCTGAAATATAATAGGAATAAAAAAAATGGGACGACAATTTCTTCTACAATAAGAATATCTAAAGGTCATCAACTTTTAACCTGTTGTTGACGACAAAATTAAGTTTTTAAACTAGATATCGTTTAACAAAAGTACAAAAAAGACGCGCGGTCGTGAGACCCCCCAAGGGAAGTTTCATATATATTTTATTCAGTTTTGGCGAAAAGATGTAAGATATAACAATGTTTAGTGATTGAAATTAAAATGATTATCATTTAATATTTATACCAAAATCTTTTCTTTTTTCAGATATTGACCAGATCCTATTCTTATTTTACACTTCTGTACACAAGGTTCACTGAAATAAAAAGCTCGCTGTCCTGTACATTTATTCGTTTCTGATTTTTGTTTTAAAATCTCGAGTTCGGTTTTCTAAAATCAATGAAGAGTCCTATGATGTGGATCATTTTGTGCAATCGCCATTGCAATGGACATTTTCTAAATTGTCCATTGCTGATGTGGTGTCAAAAATGGAATATATGGAATTCTCTTGAAATATTATTACAAAATATGTCGTTATAAGTATATTTATAAGTATATCGTAAATTGCATGTATAATAACTTGGCCTTTTAGATTCGGTAAGAAAACTAAGATTTGATAAGTTTTCAAGACATTTTCAAGTTTGGTAGTTAAAGTCAGTCACGCAAGTCATAGGAAAAATTACATAAGTACCATAATTATTTAGATGTTGTTTTAAGACATTCAAGTAATATTTTGCAAAGGTGAAATATCAATATTGTTCTCTGTTTTAAATATTTATATATTTAACAGTCCATGCATATTCAATAAAGTGAATTTAGCACATGTAAAAACACATTTAGAACATAATACAAAATAATTTGTGATGGAGAGTTTTTATGATTATCCCACTCACATGCTTCTTTATTCATTGCCATGCCATGGCCATATTTTGACTAAATATGGTTCCTGAGTGTCATACATCTTAACGAATTTAAAAAATTAAATTACAATATTCAAATATCACCTGAGCATAAGTATTTTTTATTACATACATATCCCACGCGTATAGACTGTAAAAGTTTATAAATGGCGACAAAATACTCAATTTTTTTTTAAATCGAGATGGAAGATGCAGGCCAAATATTTTATTGCTTTCTATATCCAACTTCCAGTACATTTTTATGGTCCAGATGTGTAGCAGAGATATTCGTTCATTGTATGTGAAACAAAACGGCCATGTTTGCCACAGCCAAACGTTTTATCTCAAATGTAGATTTTATGAAATTAAGTCTGGCAAAGTTAGAGCGTATATAGGTCATTGGTCATTAGGTCATTGTCTCTACATGAGATCTGACCACTGTTTCATATACTTTGATGAAGGTGTATTGGTGGGATTTCATTTATATTTCATAAGTTGTTAATGGAATGTCGAAAATGCTTTCTTTCTTTTTAATGCGAGCCAAGTTGCGGGTGACAGCTAGTTACTGATATGGGGTAATTCAGCTCTTCAAATATCGGTGCATAATAAATACATAGTGGAGTTTCTGTCAAGCTAGCCTTGGATCGGACATCGGCGACAGTATGCTACACGCCCGCCGTGCAAAATAACAGTATCCACATTTTGGGTAAACTGTGTCCTTGATTTCTCTTTTTAGATATTTATCGTATGTATATAACTTTTTATAAAATGATTTCGTTCAAACAGGCTTAAGTTAATACTTGATCATACTGCTGCCTCATTGTTTCTTATTTTACTAGGCTTATATAAAATACTTTGCGCTCTTTGTGATCACACTCATCGAAAATGGCATGGTTTTATCAAATTTTCTATGTAGCAAAAAAATATATATGAAGGTGTACCATACATTGGTCAATAATAAAAGGTAAAAGGATTTTTACAGTAAAATCTTGGCCTGGAGTTCGCTGGAGCCATGCACTCTGCTGATTTTCTATTTGAATACTTAATATCACTGATCCTGGTCTCACAGTTAGGGCACCATGAAATGGTAGAACAGCAAGCAATATTTAATAATCTGCTGATCAACCGTAGCCATACAATACCTTAACCACTCTTTTAACTGTCAACTCTATTGCAGAACCATATATACTGCACGTTCTTGAATAACTTAACTAAGACATCTTCTTTTCAACGACTAAATTTTTCTACATAGATAATGGGATAAATCACCTCAACCTATGAACAGGAAGATAACTGAAATATCTGTCTTGTCTAGCTTTTATTTTACTATCGATTTATTAGAAAACAATGTGAAAAATATTTAGTAATATCAATACGTAGTATGTACGTGTGTACATACTACCTAATCACATTTTTGGAAAAAGACCAGGACAATTCCAACAGTTAAATGTCAGATTGCAAGGAGATATGTCATCTCACGTTTATATAACGCATACCTATTCAGATCCAATTCTGGCGTACGAACTCTACATCAATGCTTCAATCCACATACAGCTAGCAACCTCCTACATTCAACCTAAAGATGACGTTAGTGCTTTCGCCTTTGACCTTATATGTAATATTTACCGCTTTATTCACTCAAAATGTTCAGTTTTTGGGATCATAAATATTTTTATTAATATGAATAAACGTAGGTATATGATGATGATGTTAATATCATTATATAGATACACATATAATAATTAATGTTATTGTTGTATTTCTCTAACTTAACGTATAACAAATATAATTGCATGTTTTAAATAAAATGGGCTCCAGTCCCTATTCTTTTGACCTATGTTTTTTAGGAATTGAGTCTAAGATTCATAATACATATCTCTTTGATTAGGATGATGTCGTACATTCGAAGAAGTAGAGCTGATATTCAAACAAACATCCTTCTGCCACCTGCGTCAGCATTTAGTACTGCCTTAGCTACTTGACTAGAAGGAAATCGTAGCACATCCAAACACACAAAAGGCAATATACATATTTTGTTAAAAAAGGGAATTTTAATCCCAATCCACCAATCTCCTTTCTACCAATAAGTCTTATAATTTTGCTAAACGTGGCTTTTGAATTTCACGATCAGGTTTTGGAGTCTTAGTACTGGTTGGGAGACTAAAATTCGGCAAACAATTCCTACGCCAGGAGAATAATAGATATACTAAGTATCAAGATTTTTCCTCTCACCACTCCTAATCATATCCATGGTAAGTAGGTTTTACATGTAAAAATCTATGCATTAAATGATATATTTTGTCTCCAATTTTCAAATTATTGTAGTATTACAACTATGTCAAAGTATTTGTACCAATATAGCACCAAATAATGTGAGAAACTTGTGCCCAAACTTGATTTAAAGCATGTAGTTTAGGACACCACATGTCAACTCCAACGAATAATAGATCAATAGTGTAACTTTGTATTATGTAATGCTATGTTGTTGTTGAAATAAAGATTATTATTATTATTAGTGCAAACGAAATACAGAAAACAATTACGTGACAAGCGACGAATGTAATATAATATGTGTACAGGTAGCGTCACAACACTGACTCGTTTAACACTGGCAAATACCGTTGAACAGGCTGATAACCCACGTCGCAGCCAGCCTATTGTTCCTCACTCTAATCTTCCACATTTCGAATCAAGATAAGCATGATCTGAAACGGGGCCCACCAAATACAGGTCCGTATTATAAAGTTAAATAGAGAAAAAAAGATGGTAGCCGGTAGTGAAGTAGTTGGCATTTCACGATTCTATCACAACATTTCTATTTTTCTATTTAAAACTTCATTATTAGAGTAATGCTATTCAGAGATGGGATTCTCAAATAGATTACGGTAAACCAAGCTAGAAAAATTCACTTGCCAGACGTTTAAAAATAATCACTTTCCTTCACTGCAGTCGTAAACTAATGGTATCATAAGGACGTGAGGGTACGAAGCAATTTATCAAGTATTGAAATAAATTTACCTATCAATAACTTGTATAACAACTTATATATTGCTTTTGTGGCAGACGCGCTTTTTGTTAATTCACAAATTTGTAAGTACTTCTATACTCTCGATGTTTTGTGTCTGTGCTATATTTTCTTGAAACTACTAATGAGACACTTTGCTATGGTAGGTAATCAGGATTAATGTGAGCGATTATTTTGTTGATTACTTTATTTATTATAGAATTTCTCTTACAACAAGTTTATTCATAGTTGTATATTTATAGTGGTATTAATTCTTTATATTTAATTTATTTATATAATTGAGGTCAAATTAACTTAAAAAGGAAATATATCAAATCAACACTTTAGTAAACATTTTTATAGGTATATTTATATCATTTTTAGGTGTTTAAAAAAATAAATTGATTGTAAATGTTAGTTAAAGGTGATTGCCTTAGTGATTATTCTATTTGGCGTTGAGCTCAACCTGTATTTATTTCTGACTCGCTTTTTATTTTAGTCAGAGGGAGGCACACGTGCAGGCGGGACACGAGATGTT
>JADGIL010030277.1:693-21875 GCA_020352625.1 Cactoblastis cactorum
CAAGACCCAGGCCGATCAAAAAAAGATCATTTTCCAACATGACCTAGCCGTAGATCAAACCCGTGACACCTAAGGTCACGTTAACCACGCAGGTCGTTGTCGAAGGTCAATTTGTGTGAAACCAATTCAGCTAAAAGCAAACCCCGGGCGGCGCTAAAGTAAGAAAAATCTCTCCTCACCATTCCTGATATAAATTTGATAAAATCTGAGATGTTATTAAGTCAAGCATGTAAGTATAGTAGTAATACTTTGCACCTTGTTTACACTAAATAGTACATTGATCTTACGATAGAAACACGTTAGAGCCAGTTAGAGAAAACCAAGTAAGAGTGAAACCATTGCATTGCAAATAAATAACTAAAGTTCGACAGCACTATATAGGTATATCGGAAAGCCAAGGACGCGAAGAGCCTGTAACTTATTATTATCAAGTATTTTCTTAGCTTCCATGCTTAGCTTATAAAAATTCACTTTGTCAATCTCCAACTTAGTACCTACCAATTGTATGACAGCCCAAACGCTTATACAGAAACAACAAATCCCTGCAGAATAAATAACTCCCATTCACAATTTGTATCTTGTTTGTATATATTGACAAATATTTATTAGTCGGTTGGACATAAATAAAATGTCAGTCAAGAAATTATTTTTAAAGTCGTCTAGAATTTTTCATAAAAATATTTTAAGTATTCTGAGGTTGATTCCCGCATATTTATTGTTATTTCACAGGCGCTAAAGTAGATTATTTGTAAGTCTTTGAATCATTAAACAGGACGATTGATCGTGCAAACGAAACAAATACATTTAATTACGACTATTAAATAAAAAATAAAGAACTACCTGAAACTACCTGTTGTTTGGTACAGGCATTACAGTCCATTATCACGCAAGTATATCTACCTCATTGGGGGTGATCTGTAACATAGTATATAAGGGACATGTGAGCGTGGCCCACGTGCCTCAGTTAAACTGGTTATACAGCGCTAACTAGCCTCAATTGCTCCGTGAATGTTTACATGTTTGAACGTCAATTGTAGTGTTAATAGTTTTACACTGATTTTAATATTATGATAATGACAAACAAAATTGTAACCAATGACTAGGCAGCATGGTCCTAACCTTAGCCTGTCCCATAAATTAAATATCGAATAGCGTTGATTATATTATAATTTAGCTCAATATTCTCAAGTATAATGAACTGATAATAAAGTGGCTAAAATTACTAGGTAGGTACCTACTTACATAGGTTCTTAATATTGATAATATTCATTCTTTAGTATCTACATGATCTTAAATCTAAGCTTACGGTAGGTACAAATACATCGATTTTGCGTAGATGGTAAAAAAAACAACTTTTCACCAACTTCAATTTTATTAAGTTTGACTTACATACTCATATGTCTTATGATATATATGCTCGTGACATAAGTAATAAATTATCTCCAATCATGTCTTCAGCTTCCTTCTTATCCAAAAGCTTTCCTTGGAATATAAAGACCCAAGACACTATTATCAGGACCACGTAGCAATAGGAAGCGTAGTAGCAGTTGTTTGATAACTGCATAAAATAATATGTTTATTTAATGCCGTAAAATTAAGAATAAGGAAAGTGTTTATATGGGCGTTTCTATATTCTCACGCAACTCGTAGTCTTTCGGATAGACAACGGAAAATTATATCAGTTATCTTTTTTTTTTATGGCAGAGGGAGGCAAACGAGCAGGCGGGTCACGTGATGTTAAGTAATCACCGCCGCCCATAGACACCCGCAACACCCGGGGGGTCACAGGAGCGTTGCCAGTTCCGATGTCGTATCGGTCCGGAAATACCGCTGCAAGCAGTTCGTTCCAGTGTGGTCGTACGTGGTATAAAGTTTCTTTTAAAACGTACGGTGGTCGATCGCCATTCGTCCAGACGGAACTTATGAAACTTTAGTCTGCGACGTGTAGTATGGTGTAGGAATTCTATAGCGGGTATTAACTCGAACAACTCCTCAGAACTCTTACCTCATATGCCCTACCTACACCGGTTGTTAAAAAATATTCTTGCCAACCAGTGATACTATTGAATTGACAAAATATCTAGTCTTATTATATGATAATCGATAAAAGGAGAATTGATCGATACAAAGAAAATTAATGGCAACTTCGATTACCTGATATTTGGCGGAAAATTTAATTAACAGTAATCAAATGAGTTTTTTTTAAATGTTTGTATTTGCCTTAAGGGTAGAATAGGTATTTCGAACGACTGGTACCTACTTGAAGATACAGAACATAGGGACTTCAAAAATAAAAGTATATTTTTATACATATACTTAATATATAAGCAAATCAGGTGCACTTTGTGTGCAATGCCTACCGTCATGGGCGAGTAGACAGCAATTGGATTAAAGTGGGAGGTCAACCCTATATATGTATGTACTTAACTCTATAAGTCAACCTCTCACCGTGTATTATAATTTTTTGAGGTAGGTCCATAGACTTACCAATAATTACGTAAATGGGTGGGTCATAAAGGTACTTACCAGTTCAAAGTTGTCTTTTACTAATGTCAAAAAATCTTCCGTATCGTTGTAAGACGGTGGTTCAACATCCGCAACCAAAGTTGATGCTTCTATACTATAGAAAAATGCCATCAATGTCTGAAAAAAACTAAACTATTGAAAACATGAGAAAAGAAAACTATAGGCACCTGACATCATTTGAATTTAGATGAATGCAAGGAATACATTGAAGAATTCTCGCTAGATGGCGTGGTTTTTTCACGTTTTCACTTCACATTTCTATTTATTTATTACCATTTTGTCTTTTCTAGATTTCTACATTAGAAGAAAAGATAATAGATCATAAATATAAAATGAATTATACTATAACTATCTACTTACTAACCAATTGTATGACTCCCCATACACTAAGACAAAACAGACATATCCCAAAAATGTAAACAAGACCCATAATTATCACGCTCCGCTTTTCCTTAATAAGTAATAAAGCCCTATACTTATTTTTACTCTTATGAAATTATTCAAAACTTGCTCCAATGGCAAAATTTGACAAATTATATATCAATTTTTCTTCTATCTAGTTACTACTTTTTTTTTTGACATTTCTCTATTCAAATTATTTGCAGCAGCCATAATACGGCTTATATTTTTGGTGTTTGATATAACGACGATTGATAACATTTTCGAGCAAACATTTCGAGTTCCCCAAGATTTTGAATAATAATTAATAAACATTATAAAACGTAAAATTAAAAATGTCATTTTTTTTAAATTAAGTATGTATTGAAATGAAACAATTTTAACGGATTTTATCGCGGATAAAATCCGTTAAAATTGTTTCATTTCAATGTCTAATATTCGCATAAACTTAAGAAATATTTGAATATGTATTTTATTGAGTATGTATATGTATAAGTAATATTTACATAGAGAGGAAATATTTAGCGCTTCCATTACAAAAGGACACTAACTCTACATTATGACAATAACTGGCACAGATTCAACTATTGTTGGTTTACCCTCATGTAGATAAATACTTTTAAAACACACATCCTCAATTTTAAGGGACTTATTCTAAATATAAAACACAGTTTTAACATTAATACTTTACTTCAAGAAATTCTAAGCATTATACATTGTAACCTACTTAATATTTTTATGTACAATTTGAGGAGGCAATATAATTGATAACAATATTTATTTAAGCATTCAATTTGTACAACAGTCATTAATGATAGATAGGACTTTAACTTAATTGAAAAAAAAAACTTATGATACTTAGCTTGTTCAACAATTATCAGTGAAAATCACAAAAATTACCAAATTGCAAATTTAAAGATTCTTTCTTTTACAAAATATTAAAGTTGGAATATTTAATAAACCTGATCTCAAAACACCCAATTTGTCACAATGTGATTATTTTTTAATTGTGAATATAACCATTATTAAAAAGAGAAAATAATAAATATAAATTAGGGGTCTTGCTTGGGATCTTTGATTTTAAATTACTTTTTTCCTTTTTGACACCGAATCGCAGAATAAAAGCATACACAAAGTCTTCACCTTACAGCATCAAATTTTCATATAGGTATAAATAAAATACTTGGAATGGTAATATTAATAGACAACATTTTACCTATCCATTACAATGACCAAAACAAGTTTTGAATATTAAAAGAAAATTACCAGTTAACTACTGAAATAACACGACAGTTTTTTAATAGGTTTGATGGAATGATTTACAATAAATTGAAACTGTCAAGGTAGCTGATGGTAAATTTTGCAAAGGCTATAAAACAACTAAAAGTAGTCAACTAATCATGATTTACAGCCTGATACCACAATATTTCTAATTTTTTGAATGTAAACAACATAACAGAATTGTTGCCCCAACACCTTTAACTTTACATGCTGACAGAAGAACGGTTATTCATCCAGAACTGGTGACCAGACACCACCAGTGTCACAACATACAACAGTGCTGCTATCCAACAGTTATAGGCATTCTGAAACATTAACAATGTTCAAGTTAGAACAAATCTATTTAATTATGGATTGATATGAAAATTGTTCAGGTTCTCAGTGACAGGTTCTTGCAGAATAACTAACTAGCTTTGTCTATGGCTTCACTCGTGTGGAATTTAGTCTGTAGCCTATGTTGTTCTGATGTAAAATCTATATTAATGTAAAGTTTCATCCAAAACCGTCCAATATTTTTTCATGAAAGAGTAACAAACATACATACTTCCATATATATACATCCTCACAAACTTTCGCATTTATATTAGTAGGATATATTTGTCTTGTTGAAAAAATAAACGATGTGTTTACAATCTTGTTTGATTTAGATCTGTTACAGTCACCGTAAACTAAATTACAACATTTGAGTCAGACTGACCTGCGTGTATCCACTTTCAACTTGAGCGATGAATTGATCAATTGTGCGGTTACTATGGTCTGCCGATTCTTCTAAAGGAAGATCCTCGAGCAAAGCTACAGCTCTAATGTAATAAAAGACGCCCATCAGCGTCTGAAATGACATTGAAGGAGATACAAAATTAACATATCAAGAAATCAGATCAGCAACGCACGAGAGTAAATTGATTTGAAACTCACCAATTGTATAATGCCCCATACACTTATAACCAGGCCGCATAAAGAAAGCTTAGGACCACAAACTTTAACCATTTTGACTAATATTTTATGAAATTTGTGGACCGAAACCCTGAAATACAATATCGACCACGAACTGTCACCTGCACTGAAAAATGAACTCACATGATCGTATACTATTTTTTGTCTATGACTGAAACCGAAACTACGGAATTATAAACGCAAGAAGAAGAGATAAGTGGGCGTGGCCCGCATGGCACAGTTAAGTATTATTGAACTTATTCAATCTCGCATGTAGCAATATCAATAGTGCTAAGTTTTTCACCCGAAAATCTTCCCAAAATGACTCGATATGCCGTCTTTGACGTTCAAAACCAACTAGTAATACTGAGAATTTACTACGATTAGGTATTTGTAATCATCAGAAAGTCGCGATTTATTTTATTTTTTAATATACCTACATATATTCCAACAGAAATTTTCTCCTGCCATTTAAAAAAAAAAAATGAGTATTTTGTAAAATTGATATAGATTTATAGCTATAGACTTTAGAGTTTTATTGCTATAGTGCAATAAAACATGAATAAAACTCTACAAATTATAATATCTCAAAACCGTAGCTCGAAATCACTCATAAACAAAAATAAATATCGACATATGACAGTAATGAAAACAATCTATTCAATATATACAGTTTGGCAATACTTTTCTTTTCATAAAGATGTTATACTGCGTTTTAACTACTAATCCACGAAAGATTTTTGTTACTTTTATTCATAGCTAAATGGCGCATATAGATCAGGATCAGGTTTTACTGGTGTTAGTTAAGTATAGCCAGCCTTGATTATCGCACGTGGGCTACGTCCACTTCCTCATGTTTATAGTTTCGTGATTTTCAAATAAAAAAAGTATATTTCATTCCGTGAAAATAGTAATTTCTCTAATTCTCGTCTTCATCTTTAGTCTGTGGTTGATGAGTGTCACATTCTTCTTGACTCAGTCGACCGTGTCTTTTTATATTTGGATTGGAAAATATATTTTTTATAATGGTGGACCGTTTAGGTACGTTTTAAATAATCTACAGTAAACTATGTTATGCAAAAATAAATATATGTATGTTGTTATAATAAAAACGGATGATAATTTTATCATGTTACATCTCTTACTTTCTTTTGACGTCAAACTTCGTTGATGTGTGGTGATTTTATTTGATTATTTATATAATTGCAGTGAATAGTGAAGCTAATTCCAGAAGGATTGCCATGGTGGAAAACTGCTTCGGCAGTTCTGGGCAGGTGAGCGTAATATTTGTGTTTAAATGTTGATAGTGAACATGTACAAATTTTAACTGTGCTGTACCTACCTACTTGTCAAGCAACTAGCAAAGATAAGTTCTCATATTTATCTACGGATGGGATGATCTGATTGATGTATCATTCTAACAATATTATTAAGCAATTCATCTTCTTTTGATTGCAATGATAATAAAAAGTTAAGTTTTAAAATTTTGTTATATATTTTTGTAATCCACATGAACTTTGTATAGAAAAAATTGTTTTTAATATATCAACAAAAAATGCTATTAATTTACATAGGCATTTGATAGGAAAGATTTATAGGAAACAAGTTTGTTGATTCATAAGTAATTTATTAGTCCTACCTCAAAGATCCAATATTATTGAAACATATACTATTAAATTTGATAGTAACATATTTCTATACAAATTTTCTCTGTTTTTAAAACTTTGATGTATTATAACTAGTCAACTTAGTTTGTACAATTTTTTAGCCTCTAGCGGAACAAGGCAGGGTCCTTGTCGGTGAAGGTGTACTCACAAAGATGTGTCGTAAGAAGCCTAAAGCTCGTCAGTTTTTCCTTTTCAATGATATATTGGTGTATGGCAACATTGTTATAAACAAAAAGAAATATAACAAACAACATGTTATTCCATTAGAAGAAGTGAAACTGGAATCACTTAAAGACGAAGGACGTAAGTAGCCTTTTAAAATTTTACGTATTATTTTTATGACAATATTATTTTAGAAGAGGGAGATGATTCCATGGTTTAGAAATTATGTTAACTGTGGGTATAAACCTATCCCAGGGTTGGTCCTGGTTAATTATTTCGGCTGCAGAAGTCAGACAGTAATTGATTGGGTTTAAATCAGAAACCTCACCTATTAAAGGTAGCAAATCTCAACACTGAAGCATCACTGTTGAGGATACAACTGGTAAAATTTGATTGTAATTAGCTTTTTCTTGCCTTTTGGTCTTGTACCCAACAGCTGGGTGAAAGTCTTACCAATTATCCTGAAATGAATTGAATGAAAGTTCAAACTAAATATATATAAGTAAAGCTTACGTAGAATAGCCTATATTACAAAAAAGCCAATCAACTAATCAATAAAATGTTCGATAAGTTTGGCTAGTGTAGTTGCAATATTAGTATTAAAGGGGCATTAGATAATTATTAAATAATCTATCCTTATGACTCACTGCATATTAACAAGTTCATGAGTCATCACTGGTTTTCCAATTGCAATATCATGTATTATATTTTCAACACTGACAATTTAATAGACATAATGTCAGATTTAAAGGATGGCAATGAGTCAGGGAGTAACAACTGATAAATAATTTATACAAAATCAGTTCATTTCTGTTGCATGGTTGTTATTATAATATTAAGTAAATTTAATAGACTCATCCAAAAATAACTATTCAAAGTGAATTTTAATCACTGATAATAAGTGACTCAAAACTATAAAATAAAGTCAGATCTGTAGTTCCTGTGATTAGCATGTTCGAAACACATAGCCATGTATTATATTAACATATGCTAAGCTATATGAGCTAAGTGAGCTAAGCTATAAAAATATCAAAGTTGAAAAAGTTCTTATCAAGTTCTTGAAACTCGCCAACAAGGCCGCAAAATTCGTCAATTTAAACTGTTTCATGCTGTTGTTTAACTGCAGATGCAATTAACAATGAAGTCAGGATAAAAAAATATTTAGATGCAATGAATTTTGACACAACATTAACTTATTTCTAATTCATTCCATAAAATGTATAAGTGAACCAAATATAAATGACCATAATTAACCTACTGAATAAAATACACCTCTACACTCATCTTATCAGTGTAAAGGATTTCTTGAAGGGAACTTGATCTTATCAATTCATAGTTTATTTATGTAAACTGTACTCATACACCAAATAAGTGTGCAAATAGATAATGACAGTTAAAAGTTCGTTTGAGAAAAGTATATAGTCTCCCTTACGAATTAGGTTGTTGATTACAAAGGTTGTCAATAGATGAAATGTGCGCCTCGGCTTTTGAGTCCCTGAGGATGTTTGTATGCTAAATAGCCATCTTAGTTATGTTGTCATGAAAGAAATAAAAATTAATATTTATATTAGACTAACACTTACAAACACAGCGCATAGAAGGGATTGCGGCCGCTCGCCTGCCTACGAGCGGCCGCGATCCCTTCTATGCTCTGTGCTTACAAAATTTTCAAACAAACAAATGAACTCTTCTGTTATATTAGAAAAATACAATTAAGTGAAATTTGAGTCTATCTGTACTTTAAAAAATTCATCGACATTTTAATTGAATAGTGTTATTTAAAAAAATAAATTAATTGTTCTCTGCACAAATAATATTGGAAATGATTTTTTTTTTATTTGAATTTCTTTTTAAATAGCCTAACAATTAAAACCGGATCCGAGATATTAAAGTTATGTGTGGACTAAGCCGCAGGCATAAGCTGATATTCAAAAAGCGTAAGATATAATTATGTTGTGATAACTGATAGAAGGGAGACTAAGATCGTTATATTGTATTAAATTCGTTATTTCTACAATATTTTTGTAAAAATCACTAAGTGTCGAAGTAAAACCTAATTACTACATTTTCCAGAATACCGCAACGGCTGGTTGATCCGCACCGCTTCCAAATCATTCGCAGTATACGCTGCCACGGCCACAGAAAAGGAAGAATGGATGGCACATATAGACAAGTGTATAGAGGACTTGCTTAGAAAAAGTGAGTTTTATAAACTTTATGATACTGTCTAAAATTTGAGTTAGCACTTTCACAAAATCCATATTAATATTATAAATGTAACTCTGTCTGTTACGCTTTCACACCTAAACTTTTTTTATGTTAGAGGGAGGCAAACGAGCAGGCGGGTCACGTGATGTTAAGTGATCACCGCCGCCCATAGACAACTGCAAAACCCGATGGGCTACAGAAGCGTTACCGGCCTTTAAGGGATTACTATAATGAGTATTTGGTATGGAGATAGTTTGAGACCTGGGAAAGGACATAGGAATTTTTACTTTTCGAGTGGACTAATTATAATGCAATGCAGCTATCATTATTGTTAGTACGACGTTCAAAATAAAGCTACAGCCTAATAAAACTATCGCTGGTAAAAGCTAGTCTATAATAATGTAATGTTAAAAATGGTCAAGATAAATGAACTGGTGAAGATTTAGACTGGAAGAATGGATACTATTTGGCTTACTGTACAATGTGACTGCAGTCATTGGTTGTTTTTATTGATCATCAATATATTATTATTATTTGAGTGAATTGTGTGTGTTGTGCTAAAGAAATTGAAACATGCAATTTGTAAATTACTTAATTGCTAAAAATCAGAACGGAACGGATTCTCAGACCTAAATTGCACTCAATTAAGAAACTTAACACCATTACACCGTTCTGGATGTTTCAATCTACTTTAGAAAAAGTGTAAAATGCGCGCCGACTCTAATCTTTACGCTCCGACTCAAGTTTCGGGAAAATCCATATTTAATAATGTAATATGAGAAAGTGTGTTTCTTTATTTGTCCGTCTTTTACGTTAAAACGGCACAACGTACTAGTGTGATTTTTATGTGGAGATTGTTGAAGAGCTGAAGAGTGACGTAGCCTACTTTTTGACCTTATTTATCCACCCCAATTGAACGCGATCGAAACCGCGGGCAGAAGCTAGTCGTAAATAATTTTGAAATCGCTGTATAGGTGGCAAGCAACCGCCGGTGGAGCACGCAGCGGTGTGGGTGCCCGACAACGAGGCGTCCATCTGCATGCACTGCAAGAAGACACAGTTCACTGTACTCAACAGAAGGGTAAGTTAACAAACTTTATAACACGATTGAAATGTTGAAGTTTGTTAATTAAGTATTAAATCCTTTTTATTGTTATTACAAAACTAGCTTATGCCCGCGACGTCGCGTCGAGTCGTCCGTGCATAACTTCTATTGTCATTTTTGTTTCTGGTTTTATGCGGTGTATCAAGATGAAAACTACGCTATATTTTATGTAATGATTACGATACAACTGTGAAAACCGCATCTAATTCCATACAGTAGATTGCTTGATGCGCGTACAAACATACATACGGACAGACAGACCAAATTCTAAAAAACATCTTGCTGGCTTCTAGGTCCTAAATGGTTCCACATTTTTTTTTGGTTTAATAGTTTCCATGTACAGACATGACTAGTTAAGATTTTATTATATGTATAGATCAAAACCAAATTGCTGTACAGGAACTACCTAAATCTAAGATTACCCCCTACATATAATCTCACAAATATTTTCTCTACAATATAAGTATAATGCGCGAAGGCGCATACAAATACGAAGCAATTTATAATGCAAACACAGCCTGTGTCTATCGCATGTGATAATCACTATTTTTATCATCAAACGTAGGGCGATAGCAGCGACAACGGGCGAGATACGGGAACGGGCGGGAGGGAAGTTTGCACTGATAAGTTGTATGAACTTTATACAAGTTCATATTTTATTTGTAGTATTCCGTCGCTTTTATGTAGTTTCAATGGTTCTCAGATTTCAATTTTTATGTCAAATGAATACTATATCAAGATGGAAAATTGTATTTTTCCGATTGCCCTGGATTTGTTGTCTTTACTAATAGATGACAGGTACAGTTATATAGAGGTAAAGGGCTAACTTTGTTTGTAGAGGGCAATTGTCGTAAATACTGAACTGATTCTGATAAAATATTGAGGTAGTTTAAGACTTAGGAAGCATAGGACATTTTATCCGACAATTTCGTTCTATAACCGAAGTCCAAGGGCCAAGCTACGGAAGATTAATTTTTGTAGTTTATTTAACTAATAAAATGATATAAAGATATATTTTATTGCTCCTTTACTTTTACCAGGAACATGAATGCTAAATTTCAGCTTCTTACGCCCAGTAGTTATGCTTAAACCTTGTTTATCGTTCAGTTATTCAGTAACGAATGCGTTTTATAAATGTTTTCTACATATTATTATAGTAGTTTAATGTAACTGTTCATAGCAATTACTTACAGATAATGATTGTTATAATTTATTACTAAAGATTCAGTATATAAGGTAGGAAGCCATATTGTGCAAGCGCCGGTCTTTTGGTAACTTAAAATAATTTAAATAGTGTGCCACAGTGGTTCAATAGGCAGTATATTATGCAAAGGCAATGTATTAGTTTCCAGTTACTGCCTTGGTCAGTCACGAGGCCCGAGGAGTTATTTATTGAATTTTTAACTGACTTAAAAAGAACGAGGTTCTCAGTTTCACCTGATGTATGGATTGTATATACATATGTTTGTCCGCGATAATCTCGTGTTTGGCTAAACCAATTTTTATTTGGTTTGCAAAAGAGTGTTTGTCATACTTAGAAGGTATTGGTATTATAAATGACTTTAAAAAATGAGGTTTATTGAAGGCGGTTCCCTTTTTACGAAAATAAATTATAAGTGAATGTTCGCATGTGTCGCAGCACCACTGCCGCAAGTGCGGCTCGGTGGTGTGCGGCCCGTGTTCGTCGAAGAAGTTCCTGCTGCGCGGGCAGAGCGACAAGCCGCTGCGCGTGTGCCTGCAGTGCTACGACGAGCTCACGCGCGACCGCGCGCGCGCGCCGTTGCCGCCCACGCACGCCTCCGCTTCGCGTACGAATCATTTTACTTTATTGCGACGATTGCATTTCAAGATCTATTTTGACTCATAAAGAAATTCGCTTACAATCACTCTCTAACTAATACTAGACACGCCTTTTATTAGCCTTAAATCATATTTTAAAAAAAGTAACTTAATTGTATATGCTGTTGGTTTTTTTCAAACAAACAAAAATAGCCCACAATCAGTCAGTACACTTAATGGTACAATTTACTGAACTTTTAAGTTTTAAAAGGACTACATCTTATTACAATCACCAACCAAAGACATTTTTTGTCAAAGTTTTTCCCTTCAAAGGCAATGACTTCCCCAAAGACAATGTTTGTCAGGTATTTTTTTTCTATTTTATAGCGAAAGCTGCGGATACAGCGGGGTCGGGCGGTGACTCGTCCGCGGATGATGACGACAGCGATGACGACGATGACCGCGTCAAGGGCGACGAAACACATGACGAGGTAACACGACATCAGTTTTATACTTAGTTTTTGGCACAGTCGTTATAGACAGTTGTGGAAAATGTGGTTGCGGACGGAGGAAAATAACCCTTATTTTCTGTACTTAATGTCAGATCCGCAGGCGAATTTAGTTTTCCTTAATAAATATCCAGATATCCATATACTTACGTCAAACAAACTTGTACTTCTTTTCTAAGACAAGTAATAAAGATGATTTTAATTTCCAAAAAACAATTATATAAGAGGAATAATTTCATAAATGTTTTACCGGTTATTGGTATACAAATAACAATAACGAAAACGAGTTACAAACATATTTCAGCTATTTTAAGTTTCATAAGAATTTACCGAATTGAAATATCAATAGCTGAATTATAATCAGAAGAAATACAAGCGAATTATTTGTTTCTAGGGATTTACAAGTTATAACGGTGTCAAAAACGGATTTGGGAAAAAAGTGACGACTGTATAGTACAATTGATTGGTGTAAGTGCTGTCACAGAAACAAATTCGCTTTGATGTGAGATGTTTTTGTTTTGTGCCGTACTTTGGCTATGGTTTTATTTTCTCTCATCGTAATGCTCCATTTCACACATGTCATATTTTATTTGTTTCGTTAGATATTTTTTTATATTTTGGAGGCGACGAAGTTCAAATTTGATCATGTTTTTGTCACAACATTGGAATATTGTAGTTATTTCTTCAAAGATTTTTTTTTATTGTGTACTAAAAATTCAGAATGCCAAAAAATTGTGTTGTCACGACATATGGTGGTGATTTTTTTTTATTCCTCCAGTAATCCTTTATTTCTGTTCGGTTGTAAAATTTACTGATAATTAAACCTTGAGCGAACCACAGTTCGCTCAAATTTTATTTGATTACACGAAACTTTCTAAAAGAAATGAAAAGATTTTGAGTGGTTTTGGTATTTTACTAACTGTATGGTTTGTTTTGCTTGTTTTGGACTCATTAGCTTGTTTCCATCGCACAAATTTAAATTATTAATTGTTAAATATGATAACGACGAGATTTATTTATAAATAATTTTAAAACAAGCTAATAGCTGCAAGTGTAGTCACTAGTCATCATGAAATCATTCTTAATTACAAATAGATATTTAGATGCAGTAAACAATATATTGTCAGTACATAATGTATACATTTATAACTAGATTTTGTCTTACGGTCTAACCTTTAGAATTATTCCTATGTTACTCTTATGTCCTTTGTTACTTGTGAGTAAAGCAGCTTTCTAATGATGAAATAGTAATTAAAATCGATTCCTTACTTTTTCAGTTTATCTGTTACTAGCCCACTTCATTGGGTATTAAAATATAGCCTTGAATAGTGTAGCTTTCTGATTGTGAAGATTAGCCCTTGCAAACAATCAAAGTAACAAACTTGACCTCCTTATTATATTAGTTTAGATAAATTAATAAAAGATGCAAATATTTCCTTAAGTTTCAGCAAGTTAAAAAAGTAGGCCTGCCATTTTTTAATTCTATGAAATTTTGTAAAATCGTCTTTCGTCTTGTGACAAACATAGTTCTTACCAGTGACCCTGTAAATATATATTTTTTTTATTTCCAGCCAAAGTTTTACGGTGACGGCGATAAGACTGAAGAAACCAACAACCATTCGTCCAAGGAGGGCGCCAACTGATGCCGGACGTCCACTAAGTTTCACAGTAGCGATATTTTGTACAGGGTCCAATTTTATTAATCGGAAACTTGGAATAATTAACAATAAACACTTCATCCGCACTAACATCTAATTTAAATGGAAATAGATTTTTAAAAATTGTTTTACTGTAACAGTTAATGTAATTGTGATATTTTTGAATGAAGGTTATGGTTATACAAATGCAAGCTACAAGTTGTAAAAGTAAAATTTGAAAATTGTACTAACAAAATTTCGCATTCAAGAACATCATTTTTTATTTTTTAACTTTGAACTAATTTTTGTGAAATATTCAAATTAAGAATAGACAATGTTAACTGACATCTTTCTATTTGATTTTTAAAATATTCTGTACAAATCGCATAAAATGGAACGATACTGACCAGTGAATTTATAGACAAGCAACAAATTTTGTAAGATTTTCGATTAATAAAGTGAGATCATTATATACATTCATGTTTTGCCGAGCGAAACATGCGAGGGAACATTTTCCACTTTATTTTAGAATAGAATGACTATAAATACGGTCTCGATACGAAACTTCACCATAAGGGCCTTTTTTATAATAATTATATTGTAGGATGCTAGTAACTTTCCAATTGAGATAATTTTGATAAAAATACAATTTTTTTTTCAATTTAAATTCATTCACTTATAAAAAAAAAAAAATTATGAAAAATTTTATTATTCTTAAACCTTGACTTTGATTTAAACAATTTTGATTACGCAGCTTTAAACGCTCAAACACAAAGGGCACTTTTATTTTAATTATATTTATTTTGGACTATAACTAGACGACTTATCATGGTTCTAACGTTATTTAACATTATTTGTTAGGTTTAGTTTTAATGTTATTACGACATACAATATTTAATATTTACATGAGTTAGTCTAGTATTTTATTACAAACTTTATTATAGTTTATATTTTGCTATTTCAATTGTTGGAATTTGCCGTTTTATATGTCATTTTGAGATGAAATATTTCTGTGGAGGGATATTCGATTTTATTTACGGAAAAATAAAATAACGTTGTTTTCGAAGTGCCAATTATTGGTTTTTATGAAATATTGTATCTCAAAGTGAATACGGCTATCCTATATCTTGTAAACTAATCTTTAACGTTATATGTATATTAGAAAATTAGTAATAAGAGGTGCAATGTATTTTTGTTCAAAATGCGAAATTTAATTGTTCTTTTGTAATTCAGTTTAAGTATCTCTCGGCAAGCCTGATTTATTTATTAACTGACGAATGTAACATAGGCCTAAATGTTAACAAATACAATTTCTGTTATTTTTAGTCATATTTGATTTTCAGTTGACAAATACACAATATTTTTAAATAATTGTTTCTTATTTAATGGTCAGACATCTTATTGGGTTTGCAATTAAGTTTAATATATGGACAATAAAACAAGGGGCATTATTAGAAATATATTTATTTGTATAACAAATCTATTTTGTATTTAATTGTTCTTGTCCAATCATTCAACAATTTCAGTATCAACTTTACCGCCTTTAATCGAAAACCATTCACAAAACAATTTATTTTCCTTACCAGTTTCTATAATTATCTAACTTTTAATATATCTAAGATATTAAATATAATGCCTACCGCCTTGACATAAAATTGCTGAGCTGAAAATTTAGTTCACAAAAAGCATTTGCTAGTAGGCTTATCTGCAATCATATTTCATCCAAACATATTTCATTTGTAATAATAATATTTTCCAGACATATTGCATCACTCCTAAACAATTACATGGCTGAATGCGTGTTGAACTACACACCAGAATCTAAAAAAGGGTTAAAAAAAATATATTCAGAAAGTCTTCAGATAAAAGCTAAAATTTAACCTAAGTAAATAAAGAAAACCTTTTTAGCCTAACAAAAATGGAGCTTAATTAACTAGTGTTAGCGGCCAATTCGAACCACTGCCTCAAGGCGTCTCCCAATACGTTGGGCAATGCGGTCATATCCCGCAGTATCAGGTAGAAAGGAAACGGGAACGTATCCAGGTAAGGGACGAAACCGGCGAGGCTGTTCGTGGTAGGGTCCATGAGGGGACGCCTGATGTCCATTATCGAGTCCTGAGAGAAGAAATAATTGGATTAATAGACGCACTTTCCAAAGCACAATGATCTTTGCTTAGTTGTACAAAGTACATTATTTTTAAAATAACTAATTTTTGTCATGTGAGTTTGTATATGATACTTTAAAACTATTTGAGGACACGAAAAATATTTGAGGTAAAACTCGATATATAGATGTGAATACCTTATTGTCCGGGTTGTCAATAATGACGTAGACCAAGAAGATTCCTTGCTGCCGCGCCCTTCTCACAGCCTGGAGCACCCTGGTTTCCCCTTCAGAAAATATTCCTCTACCATCGCTGACCACGACCAACAACTTAGCATTGACAGCATCGCTCCTCACTGTCTGTTCTTCAAATAAAACCGTGCAAAAATCTAACAACTGCGCTATTTTAGTCTTCGTTTGGTTGAAACGTAATTGTTCTAGAATTTTCGATCCGGAATGTTCTGAAAATTGCTCAGTGAACGGGTGAAGAAGGTTCGGCTGTTCACCGAAACTTAGGACTGCTAAATCCCCGGATTCAAGTAAATTCAGTGCCTGGAATTAAAAATAATAAAATGTAAGACTGACATCATCAACCAGATCTATATGGGCGGCGATCTGATCACCTAACATCACGTGACTCGCCTGCTCGTTTGCCGCCCTCTTACATAAAAAAAATAGAAAACAGAAAATTTTGAACGAAGTTAAATATTTATGGCATTACACATTATTACAGCATAAATTTATATATTTTCTATATTCAAGATCAAAGTCAAGATAATCAAATTGAATTGACTAGGTTAGGTAATTTAGTTAATATTCCTTAATATATAAAAATAATTTTAACTATCACTTAGAAAGCGCAAATGGAGAACAAACTTTCATACCTGCGAGACCAGAGCCAGGCTCTCGAAGGCGAGCTCCTTGCTGCGGTTGTCGGCCATGGAGCTGGAGTCGTCGACGGCAATGGCTATGCTGTAATGCCTCTTGGCGGGCTTCGAGCGCCGCAGCCAGATGCGGTCCTTGCGGAACTGCGACGCGATGTACGCTATTACTCGCCGCATGTTGATCGCGCGACCCGTGCGATAATCGCCTGAAATGTTCAAAAATGTATTATCAATTGTTCCGAACGACATCCCGGTTGCATCCTCAGCACGCTTCACAGTCCGCTTCCTAAACTAGAAGATTTGGTAAGATTACTGGTTTTTACACAAAGCGAATACCATCTGACCTCGGCAACCCAAAGGCTAAACAGAACCAATCCTAGTATTAACCAAAACAATAACAGTTATTAGTAATTATATCAGGATTTAATTAGCATGGCTATTGAGTTGCGCAGTGGAAGTGTGCTGGGCCTATGACCTATTAAGTTAAAAAGAGGAATCAACACACAACTGAACTACTCTAATTAACTAACTGTTGCGCTTAGTGACATATTTATTATTTCCTTATTCTAGATAAATACATGCATACTTACTTTCAACAAAGATAACATGTTTGGCTTGATTCCGTCAAGGGTGGTATCACAAGGTATGCTGTAAATTATACTAAATAAAAGAGTAAAAGAAGAAAAGCGGATCCCAAGTAACCGGGGCTACGCTTACATAAAAGAGCCAAATACATTATTTTTACTTGTGTTTGTTTGACTTCAATCTCGCCTGATGGAAAGCAACGATGAAGACGTAAGGTGGAGCACACAGATTCAAGTAATGCCTATTCACTCTTACCTTGAAAACCCCCACATTTAATGAACTCACCAACTACATCTACTCACCAGCTCGCCGAGACCTTCCAGAAGGTTCCAAAACAAGTCTGAGTCGTTCGCACAGCGCCCGTGCGGCAGGCGCCGACTGCTGCCACAGCCCTCGCCACACAGCCGCCGCAGAACCATCTTGAGGGTTTGGCCTGTGCAACCAATCCCTGATGCTCATGTACTCCTCTACTGATATGTCTTCGGCCTGCTGCTGGCTTTCTTCTAGCCTGTAGAACATCGACACACAACTAGACTCAGAATTCCGCAATAAAGTGTTCTCGGCAAAACACTGGTCATCTCTTATAGATGAGCAGACTTCAACTAGCCTCGTAAGTTCGACATGGTTTCAACTTGAACACATTAGGACTTTATTTTCAAATACACGATTCTGGAAAAGGAACTTTGTGGAAATAACCATAGTTGTTGTAATCTTTATTGAAGTGAGATCGATATTTTGTTTTATTTTGTTCGGAACTGTGAATGTAGTTCATTTATTTTTGTACACAATTTTAGATAGGACAAAGTAATTGTTGATCGAAGCTGTAGATAAATAAATATGTACATATCACATAAGATTGAGCTAACCCGTAGGTAAATTTGAGAATTAAGAAACTCAAACTTGATATTTATTTTTCATTTACTGGGAATACCATTGCTGATTATCCTTAAAAAAATAGATTTTTAAGTCTACCAATTATTAAAAATAACAAATTAAGGAACCCACTTTAAAATTAAATGTATAAAACTATAACGTCAAATTAAATCTCACCTCGTATGGTAGGTAGTGTCCCTGCCACGAGCCACTGTCACGGTGTCCACTTTTTCCCCCTCCACTTCAACCCCAGTCTCCCCTGTGGGCTCCTCCCCACCTTCCTTCTTATTTCCAGCCTTTTCTTTGTCTTTTTCCGTGCCCTCTTTAATTTTCTCTGGTTTTAGTTCGTCAGACTTTTCAATCTGTACCAAGAAAATTTTTATCAAATAAATTCATCCAACAAAATTTTCCCGTAATTAGATTATTTTTATTGTATTTCCTGTTGTTTTAGATTTATCACTTAGTTTGAGCTAACCCCAAATATCGAACACACAGGTATATTAATTATTACCACTCTGATTTCATCAAATCAAATTTGCAAGACTGAAGACCGAAGCTAAACAAAGGCTTACACTTACAAGTAATTAAATTGAAAAATTACCCACGACACACCCCTCTTCTTGCGTTGGGGATTAAAATATAGCTAAGAACACTCTCAATTAAGTCACCCTTCTACCAAAAAAGAATTAATTATCAAATTCGGTTCACCCGTTTAGGAGCTATGATGCCCCAGACAGAATGACACACAGACGTCAAACTTTTAACACCCCTCTTTTTGCATCGGGGGTTAAAAATGAAGTCTCTTATTTAATTTATAGTACATCTTCATTTATGAGGATGGCCCTCAATATTCACCTGAACATCATCATCGTCAACCTCCATGGGCACTTCCTCGTCTTTCTTGAGCTCGTCCGCCTCTTCATCACCTTGCTGCATCGTCGGCTGCTGTTCCGCTTGCTCTTTGGTGGCAGCGTCCACAACCTTCACAGAAAATGCACATAAATTAAAAATGCTTTCATTCAAGTAGGCTAAAGAATTAATAAAACAGACCTGCAAATCATCTTGCTTCGCTTGCTTGACGTGGTGGAAAGCATCGGCGTCCTTTTCACTGTCGTCGGGGTCACCACCCTCATCCATTGCTTCGTCATCTTCCACGTTCAGCGTCTGCATCTGTTTGTTTTTCTTGTCGTTCATGTCACCTGTTTTCAAATAAATTACTGTTGTTTAAACTTTGGCGTGCTAGTGATTAGTAAAATAGTTTTATCAACAAGCCCATTTTGAACTAGATTGTCGAAATTTATACGTATCGTGTCGGCCTCGTTGGTGCAAAGTAGGCGTAAAGTTCATGCCTCTCAACTTGACCCGAGCCTTGGATGTTTATATTCAATTATGTAGTTTATACATACATATTTATCTATACTTATATTATAAAGAGGTAAAGTTTTATTGTTTGTTTGTTTGTAAGGGCTAATCTTCAGAAATAATGAACAAATCATGAAAATTATTTCACAATCAGAAAGTTAGACTTTTCAGGAGTGCTTTAGGTAATGAAGAACGAAGTGGACACGGCCGTCTAGATTTTTATAAAATATAGTCTTTGTCTCGATCTTAGTTTGGGGCCAACTAAATTAATGTGATTTGTCCCTATATATTTATTATTAACGACCCGTCCCGGCTTCGCACGGGTTTAAACCTTCCTTGTGAATCGCCCTATCAATTAAAAATCCTATGCGCAGTTTTTAAGATATGAGCATACTTAGGGACAGACAATGAGAGGGACTCACACATTCATCACAAAGTCTCAGAAACTACTAGTGACTTCCTTTTAGGACTTGGGTACTTTCTAATACGGGATTATGAAAATTTCCACAGGATCGGGAATTTTAAGGCACGAGCGCAATCGCGGGAAAAAGCTAGTGCAAATATAAAGTCGTACCTAAAATCCTATCTTCGTCAGTCCGGCCGGGTTTGTTCTCCCGTTTCTTGTGCTCTCTCTGGCTCTGCGAGCGGCTGGCGGCTTGTTTTTCCCCGCGGTGACCCATCTCGCTTTTGTCCAGTTCTGCACGACCCATCGCCTGTTTCTCTTCGCCAACTTGTTCTTGAGCTTGTTCCTGTTGTTTAAATTTAGATTAACAATTGCTTCTAGAATGGAATGTAAATTTAAATTATGTGGTTGATATAGTATATACTATTTTATCCCCAAATTCCCACAAGAGCGAAACCCCAGCAAATAACTAGTACTCACATAAGGTGCAGTTTCCTCATCCATGCTCTGCTCAGCATTAGTCTCAACATTATCATCAGTCCCGCGATCCATTTCAGCGTTCTCGGCCCTGTCTTCAGCCGTAGGATCATTATTGGACGGGTTCGCTTGAGGATTTGCATCTCTCTCTTTCTGTTCTTGTGTGTCGTCCTCGTCTAACTTGTCTGGATTTTTGGGTAGATCTTGATTTTCGGTTTCAGCTTCAGGTTGTGGTTCATTATCTGGCATTTCTTCTGGGTTTTCAGAATTTTCATTTTCTTCTTTATC
>JADGIL010030350.1:0-31490 GCA_020352625.1 Cactoblastis cactorum
TATTGCAGTATCACCGACGATATTAGAAATTGATAAGATGAAAAAGCGCCATCTAGCGGATTCTTTTTTTTTATGTGAGAGGGAGGCAAACGAGCAGGCGGGTCACGAGATGTTAAGTAATCACCGCCGCCCATAGACAACTGCAACACCCGCGGGGTTACAGAAGCGTTGCCGGCCTGTACAAAAACCTCCGCCCTCCCCAATTGGGGAGGGCGGAGAAGTTGGGGTCCCGGCTCCCCCACTCACCGGACGGAGCATGACGGCTGATAACCGCCACTCAGGCGTCGGTCTTTTGTGGGAGTGTGGTACTTCCCCGGACGAGCCGGCCCATTCATGCTACAGGCTAAATATAAACCTGTAGCTGGCTCCACACCACTGCAAGTAGTGGCACCATACCACTACTAGTAGTGGCTCTATACCACTAAAAAATTAATTCTTGAAGAATTAATGGTAATTGTGCCTTGAGTTCATTCAAATGACGATAACTTTCTTTTAAATGAACCGATTTTGATAAAACAAACTTTAAATGCTTTTCTGAGTTAAAACAAAGCAACTGGTGAAAGTTTTAAGTAAATCGGTTCAATACTTTTGGAGATTAGCGTGATCATACATACAGACAAAAAATATAAAAAAAATTTTTGCTCTCTATTCTTCTTTTTAAGTGTCTCTCTGTCCATTTCAGTCAAAAATAATAAATGTAGAGACAACATATTTTTACTGTTTTATTATATGTATAAACATATGTAGATTAATTTTACATAGTATTGTTGAGTTAATATCTCAAACTCAGTATTTTAATTTCTTAATTGGAAATAACAAGTCTTAAACTTATTTTAGGGTATATTCAATCCGTGTGATTTGTTCATAAATTAACGCACGTTATTTTTCAGGTACCTAACCATAAAATCTTATTTTAATATTTGTTTCAACTATGAATCTTTTCATTACAGAAAAACGAAAAATTATACCGTATATACTACGTTTGGTCCCTGGCTTTCCTTGTCTTTGTGGTCGTATATTTTGGGGTTGTCCAAATAGGAATCTGGCAGAATTTGATTGTAGTTTCTACGGACGAAAACGAAGCATTTTTATTAGTCACTGTATTAGACAGCGTAACAATTTTATTATTTTGTGAGTATAAACACAGATTATATATTAATACTAGCGACTATCTTACAGTTTCATCCCTCACTGCAAATGCCGAAAGAATTTTAAACTGTTCAGTAAATATGGAGATTTCGTTTTAAATATTTGGTATATTTAAAACCAAATCTACTGTTATGTATACTACTGTTATCATTAATTAGCAACCTGCCCTGGCTTCTCACGTGTAAAAACCTTTGTTGTGTTTGTGTTTTGTTATATCGTGCCGGGGGGTTTAAAATATTTTTAATTTAATTACTTGTTTATTAATAAAGGCCGTAATGCATTTTTCAGTGGTGCAGGGCTACATAACCCTTCTGGTCCGAAGTGAGCTGATGCTGATCCGTGCAGCCTCGGACCAAGTCACCGATAATACTGTTGACATGCGGTCTACTGATGAAAAACTTGAAGGTTATAAATGTGCGGGGGTCTAATAAATGCACGTACCTAGATCTTGTCAAAAATTGCAAGCGTCTATCAAGCATTATAATCGACTACAAATCATTTTAATCGTGTTTATTGTTGTATTAGTAAACTTTTAACTATCTTGTTAAATTATTTTTATTTAAAATCATTACTTTTTTTTCGTACCCTTGTTCCAATCTTTCTTAGGTTGCTACCTCCTTTTCACGCTAGATACGCTGTTACACTTTTCTTTTTCTTTTCTTTTTTCCATACACACCTTTCAATTTTATGTATATAATTGTTTTAACGTACCACATGATAATTCACTTTTGTCATAACATGTCCATACAATTTCAGTAATTCGTTATTCTATCTAATCTCAACATTAACTTAGACTAATGATTTCTACCTATTTACATCTCGCACAGATTATATAATACTATACTAGTACTTCTTGCAACTTTAACGATCTTGCGGAGGTTTTAATATATGTACTTAGGTATTTTGCAGTCCTTTGTGCTATTTTTTTAAGTTTGGTAAAAAAAATCATACCTGCAACACAAACACACGTACTTTCGGTCAGCATATTTAAACTTGACTCCCTGATTTTAAAGATATTATTTTTATACTAGAGAGAAAATCGTTTTAAATTTCTTTGTGAATATTGTGGGAAAAATGTGACTGCTAATGTTATTTTGGTCTCTTCTTTTAATTAAATCTTGGGAAAATGTCTAAATTAACTGTCTCAATCTAAATTAAGTTTTTTTTTTAATATTGCGTCTGAGCTATCCGAATGTATATATTATCCTAAGTATTATCGCACACAACTACCTACTAAACTACTTATAAAAACCTTAACATGGGAAGACCCTTGGTATATGCTCACATCGTGTGTGTATGAACCCCACAGAGCATAGAAGGGATCGCGGTCGCTCGTTCGCTACCGAGCGGCCGCAATCCCTTCTATGCTCTGTTATGAACCCTTACGCATACAACCAAATTAAACTACTTTATGCTTGTTGCCCATGCAAGGCAGAAATTGCAATTTTCAATATACTTTGTTAAGCAATATGAAGCATGTTCGTGTGCGATATTTTGGGATATTAAAAAAATCTTCTTTGAGGATAGTAACAATACGCTGCTGCATAACAAAACAATTAAAAAAAACAGTTCATAAAAAAAAATGTATTTGGTACAATACAAGTAACGTAAATCCCGGAGCTCCGAGCTGAGTAAGGGCAGGAAGCGTCCCATTTAAAGTATGTCTTCAAAGGCAATTTTAGTTTGTAAGTAATCTTCATAGTCAGACGTCGGATTTGGTATGAAGTGACGGTGGGAGAGACTATAAAAATACTTAGTTAGATAATATCACAAATATGTTCGAAGCCATCTGCCCTAAGTTCCCCGTCGCGAGGAAGTGCTGTTTTTATGTGCCAATTAGAACCGGTGTTATCATATTTGGATATGTAAACTTGGTAAGTTTTCTTTTATATATTTATTCAAGTCCTCTTCTTCTTATTCTAATGACAACATTTGGTTTTATGTTTTAGTTTTTGAGAAAGGTTTAACTAATTAGGTAGGTCTAATATATAGTATCAATAAAAATATTTTATTACAATAACTACTTGTTGGTGACGGAAAACAATATGAGGAAAAACCTACATACAGGTCATCTACATTTTTATTAGTAACGTTTATTGGTATTGTATAAATAAAACTATGTTTAAAAAAACCGACTTCAAATGTGCGTATTGTACACAAGAACTAAAAAGAATGCAATAATAATAATTAGCGTTATTTTCAAATAGTGCGCAAGTAATTGTTATATACAAACTCTATATTTTATCACCGCTTGAAATCGGTGCCTCTTATTAACAGCAGCGCCATCTAGTAATAACGATTGAAGTATAATTACTTCATTTTATTAGATTTACGGCATTACAAAGGCACCGACTTTAAGCAGTGATAAAATATAGAGTTTCTATATAACAATTACTTACGCACTATTTGAAAATAACGCTAATTAGGTATTATTATTTTATTCTTTTTAGTTCTTGTGTACAATACGCACATTTGAAGTCGGTTTTTTTAAACGTAGTTTTATTTATTTTTCGCTTTTTAGTGTAATATAAATATTAATAAATTGGTTTTCATTGATTTATAAATCTTCCACTTCCTCGGAAACCATTCACCTCCATATTTATGGTCATTTTAGTTACATGCTGACTCTGTAATTTCTCATTCACAGCCGATACCTTCAAACTACCTCTAAAATAAACGTTCCTAATCCTATACATCCGTGTTACCCCGGTCGTCCAACGCATATCTTCAAATGGGCAGAATGAAGCCACTTTTCTTCCTGTATTTTATTTTTTTAATACAAATTGTATTTAAAAAAAAAAAAATTCCACATTTGGCATTTTCCTCTAAGTATAAGATACCTATGTTACTAAAGTAGAAGACACCGTTATTCCTAAGTTTACTATTGTTCAAAATCAAAATCTTTATTCTTAAATTAGACCTTCAAAGGTACTTTTTCTCGTCAGTATTTAAAAAATATCAAGCTTCAGACTACCAGCATTTTGGAACAACCACTGCTGAGAAGAAATGCTGAAAGAAACTCAAGCAGCTGTAGTCCTTATTATGCCAAAAGGGCATCACGCCCTTTCCTATCCATTTAATATTCTTATTTCTATAATATTTTTGTATAAACTATATTAAGTCAAAAATTTAATAAAATAAATACCTATTATATAATTGTGGTTGCACAGCTGTCGTGTGACCATAAGTTTAAGGAAAATGGGAACAATAAATGCATGGGAGTCGAGCAGATTAGTTACCGCTGGCAATGCCCGATCACGAGGTGACGCTTGGGTATAGGATAGTTACAAATATTATATTTTTCACCTATCCTATTTGTTTAAAAATAAAATTAAGAAAACGCTAGCTTTGCCCTTCATTGTGACGGATGTGAGGATTGTTGATTAGTAAAGACTTGAGGTAAAAGCAGTACTACTAAATGCATACTAAATACTATTATTTACACAAACCATCTTGACTGTATCAGATCCTTTCGCTGCTATCGTTGCCTTTGGTGGTGTTCCTGCTGGTGGATGCGGTCACCAAAAACGACAATCTGAGGGGTCTGTCGCTATTCCCCATGGTGCACCTGCCGCTCTCTGTCACCTTCCTAGTTATTGATGTCATCGCCACCATAGTGCTGCTCATTGGAGCTCATCAGGTAACATTCCTCGTTAGGTACTTCAGCTGTATCAGATTCTATCACTGTCGCCTCCACCAGTATTTCTGCTGGACAAGGCGATCAACCACCGAGTGCAATTCCCCGGAGCGTCTGTAGCTTCTCACTTCGTAGCTTATTACCGTCGTTAACTTCATGGTATTTGTCGTTATTACCACCATTTTGCTGCCCAGTATACATTCTTTTAAGGGATAGATAGAGATAATACTGTGTTACAATATACATATATATGTAGGTCAAATCACACAAATTGAGATAGCTATATAAAAAGTATGTTTAAGACTTGTGTTGTGGAATACTATCTCAGTGATATGATATTTTAATACATGTATAGTATTGTATGGTTATATTATTATATAGAAGAAAAAGCATCCGAGACTTCTTGACCTGAGCAGGAATCGAACCCGGAACCCGGGGCTATTGCGCTACAGATATCAGTAACTTTACAACACTTAACTAAGTAAGGGGAGTTCCACTAATTATAACAGCACCATTGCTTTTTACAGAAGCAGCAGAAGCTGCTGCAGGTGTACTTCTACTCCGGCGTGGTGTTCCAGCTGCTGACGCTAGGCGTCGACCTTGTCTACTTCGACTTCAAGGAGTACGTCGACAACCTTCTCTACTTCTTTTTCTTGGGTAATTTCACTTTATTTATTATTAATGCTGCGGAGGCGACTTGATCAGATATTTCGTTTACCATCTTAATCTTAAAATATTTAATAAATATAATACGTTCTTTATTTGATCTGTGCTATCAAATTCCGACATTTCTATTAAGAGGCTTTTTCTTTGATAGTATACAGAGCTCAATGGCCGCTATTATGATTTGTAGATGAAAGTTTTTGAAAAAAGTGGTGCAATGGAGTTTGTTTCGCTATTTCATCTTCGTTGCACTATGAAAGTGATATTAAAATTAGGTATTTATTGGTCATTATTAAATTCTATTTTTTAGCTGAGTTAAATTTATAATTATATATTTATATAATTTACCTGATAACTAGGTAAATAAACTTCGTTTTTACAAAGACGTACGTGTATTTATCGCATACAACATGCATTAATTTAATTGTTTATATTACTCATTATAAAAACTACATGACGACCTCCGTGCTGTAACGGTTAACGTAGTTGACCGATACTCAGGAGGTTCCAGGTTCGATCCCTGGTCAGGTCATGATGGAAAATAAACTTTTTCTGATTGGCCTGAGTCTGGAATGTTTATCTATATAGTATGTATTTGTTATAAAATATTAGTATCAAAGAGTTAGTATCCCAATACAAGTCTCGAACTTAGTTAGCCAGGGGCTAACTCAATTTGTATTATTTGTGTCTTTAAATTTATTTATATTTATTTACGTTTTTCAGGTTTGAACGTATACCTGTTATTCTTGGTGTACAATTTGGTGCATCTGATCAAAGAAACTTCGACTGAGGTGCAGTACATCGCGTACCAACAGGATACGCAGCCCTAACTTCAAGAAAGAGAAAGTGTTTGTGTCAAAGGTGGTTTCAAAATAAGTACTTACTTCAAAGACAGGATCAAAAACAATTTCTCCATAAAGTTAAGTTAAATTTGATAAAAGTCGTCTTACAAAATGAGATTCAATTCATTCATCAAATTAATAGAAGAAAATTAAAAGCTTTAATATTAATATTTTATCCGTGGCTACATTTGTATTACATGAATAGGTATATCGTTTGGTCTGAATACAGTCACAATGTTTAATAACATGTTTTACTGAACAAAATGAAACTTTTTTTATCAAATTAAAGCATGAACTTTGAAAATGTGTTAATCGTCTTATTTACAAGAGTTTATTTTCTTATTGCACTTTTAATTATATCGCCTATGTATATTGTATAAGATCTGTCCAGAATCTGGTGCATAGAAAATGTTTGCTGAAACACGTGACCAAAAATTATGCGCAATATAGTTAGTAAATGCTTTAGTGCTTTAAAATATATTGTTAGCGATTTTTTATACGTATACTAAGTGTTTCAAACATTCAATAAGATGACAATATACCGGATATTAGACATTATTGCCGATGCCTCGTATGCTTCCTAGGTTCCCACGACTGATGCTGTAACCTAAGTTTAGGTTTTCGCTCTTCTTGTGACATACTCTTAGAATTCATAGAGCTGACTTCTTCATAACGGTTTTTAATTATATTCGATTAAAATTACAACGATTGTTGTAAGGAGGTTACATTTTGTAGTGGCGAATGATCTACGCAAAAATTGGCAGGCGCTTTGGGATGACAAGATAGGAGAACGGTCATAACACTTGTGGAATTTTAATAATAAAATTTTATTGCTTAATAAATCTAAATATCTTATTCACCGTTAAACAGTATTAAACTGGTTAAGAGGACTGTTATTTGCATATGTTAATTCATATTGGTTGTCCCCGCATAACTGTTGTCAATTTACCTACTATAATAAGTACCGGGCATATTTATACCAGAAAACTAAATTAATTGAAAAGCGATATATTTTCGATGATTATATTTAAATAGCAATATACATATATCTAGAGATTCATGATCTCATCGAAAATATTATTGTAATTTTTTTTTTTATATAATTAAGCAACAGGAGCGGGACATCCCCTTATCAATTTTCTAAAGTTTTTCAACAGAGATTAAAAGCAAATAGCTCTTGAAATACCTAACAACACCTGCCTCCTGGACCATGAACGTGGCCTCGCGTTAGACCGTAATAACAGCTGTAATGTCGCATGTACAATAAAAGCAATTGAAGTAAATGAGTGTTAACAGCTCTATGTAGATGACGTCAAAGTTTGCTCCGAGTATCTGGGTGAAACGGTGGAAACTAACAACTCTTCAGTAAGAACCCCGCCGCGGAGCGATCACCACGCTCGCGCCATGGCTGCCACTGTCGAAACGAGTTTTAAGTAAGTGTTTGTGAGCGAAAGTTATGGTAACAAGCGATGTTTGTCGTTACATATAACTTGCCTGCTTGTGTTTAGTGAGCGATTACAGATTAATGCTTCGGCGTGTGCGGTAGAGTATGCAAGATGTGGAAGTAAGTGCAATCAAAGAAGATGCCGAAGTAGTTTGTTTTGCGACTTGTTTTGGAAACGTCGACCATATATGAATAATAAAATCTACGTTTTTATGGGCAATTGAGATATAATTACATTTGGAAATATAAATGTAATTAAAGATGCAAAATTATATAAACTAAATAGAATAAAAAGCGACCGCAACGAAAACGATACTTTGTTAAAAATTAATAAAATTAAAAAGTAATACGTACGGACAACAAAAACGCCTAATATAAACAAGTTTATAAACTTGTTAGCTTACTAGCACCTATTCGTAAAATTGTCTTCGAACCATTGATTGAGATGATGTATTAAAACAAAACATAATTTAATTTAGGTACTTTATCCATTCTATATAATGTATAAAACTTTTTAATGTATTTCTGTCTCTCGGTAGAGATCTTTTAACCAGATTGTCTTTGCGATTAATGAATATAATTCGGATCAGTCCCAGACTATATTCATATACCTACTTATGTACGTACATAGTTGCACTGATAACAAGCTTTTCCCCAAAGATCTAAGATGTTACAATAGTAGCCGTCTTTAAAGAGATTTTTATAAATAGGGATAACAAATTAGGAAAGGGTGATACCATTTCTAAGTTTCATAATCAATTTAAATTGACTTAGGAAATCTCAGAACTAAAAAGATGGGAAATTCATCCTTATAATCCTAACCGATCATATCCTAATGATGACCTACGTCGAAATCGTGGGTGGGGTTAAATTCTGAGAACTGCGAATTACTTATCTTCGTTGCAAATTCCCCGAATTTTTACGTTCGTATAAATTATGGGTACAAAATACCATAAAATTTGATATGACTGTAGCTTCACTTTATTTTTAAAACGGCTAGGACAGCAGTATGGGTAAAATATTTATACGTACAAAACGAAACATTTCGTAATAACATTATACCTGTACATGGTGAAAATTCTGCCTTTTCCATCACAATCCACGTTTTTATCCCTTACGGGAAAGACAGAGCCGAAAGTGCCGAGACTCAAAGGTCATGGTTAGCAAAATGGTGGGCTTATTGGTGGAATGGGTATTTAGAAATATTGACAAGTTGCTGGCCTGTCGCCTATGAAAATTCCTATTTCAAGCCCTTTGCCTTGATTGACTTTTACTATCTGTGCTGGAAGTCTAGCAGCTGGCATATTCTGCGTTTTTCTTTAGCTCCCAGACCAGCATGGAATAATGCACCTAAAGTAAAGGAATTTAAGTGTATGTAATGTAGTATTACCTAAGTGGGTAAATGTATATATTTTAAAATGTTCTACACAGATGTTTGTTTAGTCATGGTTTTAAAATTTTATTGAAACTTCTTAATATACGGAATTCTTAATATATTGGGTAATACTTCTTGCAATATACATACATCAACATCTTTCTAGTAATCAATTCAGTCAAGCGTGGCTATCAAATATACAACTCTCGGTCAACTTGTCTATCGCGTAAGGGATAATAAGTCTCCAAATAAATTACTTATATTTGTAAAAATATGTATAAAAACCGTTTAGTATTTTAGAGTTTATCGGGCTGTATGTACAGATAATAATATACATATATGTATAGACATATACATTATTATCTGTAGTTTTTTAAACAGAAGCGGAATAACCAGTGAAAATGCAATGACAGAGAACAAGAGATACTTTATCACAATGTCCACATTTTGTGGCTATGATACTAATAATAGATCTCGTACACCTTGAAGATAGGCATTTTTTTTAATGTAAAAATTTAACTAATTACAATAGACCCAAACAATGAATCTATATTTCATTTATGTACGTTTAAACAATAGATCTGAGAATAGGTTTGAAGTATGAATTCATGATACACTAAACTAATATTATAAATGCGAGTTTGTGAATAAGTATATACTTATGTGTGTTTATCTTTCATGTTCTTTCACGTAAAAACTGCTAAACGTATTTAATTGAGACTTTACAGTTGCTAATACAGGCTACAATTTATAAAGATTTTTATGTAATTTGGCCATAAATGAAGTTCGCACATAAGCTAGTAGGTTTTATTATTTCTGCTATAAGTACTAAGGTAGTATGTAGTATTACTAGGTACCTAGTATAGCAGAAATAATGCAAGAATAATGGTGTCACGAATCGAAGACTAGGTAGGTATAAAAATCGTGACACACACACCGGACTTCGATGATAATATAAAATTACACATTTTTTTGTTTCGTAAGATACATATTGACTTACAATATTAATCATATTTTTTTTCGTAACACTTTAATACATTGTATTAGTATAATTTTAAATAACAAAACATTTAGTACAGTTTGTCTAGCACAGTTTAACTCGAGCTAGACACGATTTAATTTGAGTATGCTGGGCTCAATTTTAATAGTCAGTATAGAAAATGGATATTTTGTATTCGCTGACTAAATATTATATGTATGTTCAGAAACAGATGCAGTTGTAAGTATCTCGTCGTTTATCCCTTATGGAGTAGACAGCCAAAAGAAGTGATTTGATTGAGGGCCACGTTTAGTAGGCTAATCAGATATAGTAAACGTTTGCTAGCCCATGGTCTATGAGAAGAATCCTCTGTTTTAAGTCTTTTTAACCACCGACTTCATAATAAATGGTTTCACGAGATATTAATTGCAATTAGCTCTGACTCCGAGTTGTGATTTTATGACACATTGTGGGATCAGCAACAGGTTTCAGAGCTATCGTTACGTTAGATTACTATGCTACATACTATCGAGTTCATAATTGCGCGCATAAGGTCGAATTTTCTGTAATATTTTGTAGTATGACTTATAAACATTGACATGGCAACAACAGCAATGGTAATCAGGAATGTTATTCCTATTATCTGAAAAATAATCAAGCGTTTTTTCCGGACATCGCCAATTCACCATGCAATTTTAGTTCGATGCTGTACTTATTGCGTTATCCAATTTCCCGATGAGTCTAAAGTAACGATTAACTCACAAGTTCGTTAATGTTTTTAAGTTTTTCAAATATGATGCATTTGATTTTTTTTTTTACATTATAATTTTGAATAGAATATAATCAAAACAATATTTTAATTACCAAGTTTATAAACAAGGACCAGATGGATGCTAATAACCAGAATATGATTCGATGGGAATTTTTATTTTCTATCCTAGCTTCGATATAGCGTGGCATTCAATTTTTTCACGCTAAAAGCTTTTTATTTCTTCCACTAATCTTTTTACTTGTATCAAAGCATTGTCATTTTTGAACAAAACAATAGCCAATGCTTTCTAATGAACGGTCATGGTTAAAAACAAATGCGCCTGCGCAGCCGGTCTGCTACTTAGAATTCAATGTAACTGGTATCATCGCCGACCACTTTCCATGTCCTCTTTTTGTGCCCTACTCATTAATCATTATTTGTTGCCAAATGATGATAATAATGAGCCAACTTCTATGAAATCTACATAAATTGTAGAATCAATGTAGAAATCAATATAGAAATGTATTTGCATTTTTGGTTGGTAAAATGTCAAATTATAATATCTAAGGGCCATATTGGTAAAAAGAAAATCGTAATTTTATTAAGGGGACTTAAAATTGTAAAGTTAATAACAAAAACAATATTTAGTAGGTATAATTCTACCATATGATGGCTGATTTTTTAAATAAGAAAAATGGTAAGCTTTTCCTGGTATTTTTATTCATTATTATACTATCCAATGTATCATAGAAAAAGTGGCATATAAGAGTCTATCACACGAAAGATAATACTTGACCCGTTATTCAAGGCCAAGACCTAGGCTCATAGCATCATTACAAAGATCTTGTTATCTCTCTCTTACATTATTTGCATATATTATCATATTCACATTAAAAATAGATAAGATACTATTGTTTGCTTATATAATTAGTGTTGATCGCTGGACTTATTATATTAGTAACTATGTTGGAAACATAAATACATATATATATTTTTAGTTGATAGTAATAGTAACACGTATAACTATATATACGATGTTTTGAATTTTTAAACTATATTGACTAATCGGTATAAATGTAGCCGTACGACTGTCTATGTGGTTCAGTGGTCGAAGCATGTGCCTTGTGATAAGGAGGTCAGGTGTGCTGGTTCAAATCCCACTAGAGGTAACTTTGTATAAAAAGTTATTTTAGGCTGGTTAGGATATTGCAGGAAAAGAAAGATGACTATATGTGCTTCGGTAGGCACGTTCATCTGTGAGCTGTGGGTCCCGAACGCTATCTAGCATTATATAAACCTATCCTAGGGTTAACCCTTTGGGTTGCAGAGGTCAGATAGTAGGTAGGTGCTGTGTGTAAACACCAGCAACCTCAGTAACAACCGGGATTACGCTCGAATAAGAGGTATACATTTAGTCTTATTACATTTATTCATCCATAAAGTAACGGCTAAAATAATCAGGTAGATTCATATCACAATAGTTGCTACATGACAGTAAGTAATTACCAGTAAGTAGTTACATAACCACGTTTCAGTACAATGGGTCTTCAGTATTCTATTTACAATGAGTTCCTCAAATATGTACGCTTACCTCATATTTCTATGTGGTTATTTCTATGACTTTTCTCACGATATGAGGCAAACTTGCAAAGGCTAATGGTCACCTGCGACTTAATGTTATCATTTTGCATAATACAAGATTGTTACTGCGTCTGTGTTGTTAAAATGCTTAGTTACGAAACTTATAAAATATCCTTTAAAAATAAATATAGATATTAATGTGGTGTAAGTTATAAGGCATATTATAATTTTAAAAAGTAACTATATTGGTTTCTTTTTGGGATATAAGTAGATGGAAGCGGATCGGGAGAGCCTGCAGTGGGATGCCCAGCCCAGTTGATGGCCTATACTAGGTTTAAAAAAAGCTAAAAAAATCACTTGTTTGGAAAAACCGCTTCGGATATTATTATATTTATAGATATGTACTGAAGCTTCTCAACAGGATGTATGTTTATAAAGCTCTACTACCCTTGAAATAATTTTAAATAATAATTAAAACTATTTTTATAAGTTTGAAAGAAAGAAAGTAGAACAGATTATTTGGTTACACAAATCATATCACATATAAAATATGTACGTACCTACATAACAAACAAGGCCATACATATGTTTGGTATGCATCGGAGTTCGTATAAATTGTAAAACAAATTAAAAATAGCAATGTGCCTATAATTCGTTAAATATAATTTGGTTCGCCAACAAAAACTTGTGTACACAGGTAATTAAAATAACCTCGACCTTTTCTGACTGTGAATCATCTTTTGTTTTGTTAATAATTTTGATATTCGACTGACACTACTGACAGCAGAATATATTTTTTAAACCGATTGATATGTGTTGTTTATGTAACTCCTAACCCGGATAATAAAGGCAGGAATAATATATTTTACCAAAATAGTCCTAATTTGGATTCCACTGCTCGGTTTTGACCAGTGTCTATTATGTTCAGCTTGCTTTTTCCTTTTTTTTTTAATAGTGACATCCTATTATTTGGTTTTTAATTAGTTCAATCCAAGTCCTAAATGATATATATTATTATTTTAATATTTAGTTTGTAAATGTTGTACACCAACACTGTTGGGCCGCTAACTTTTTCTCTGACGTCCTCAAAACATAATTTTCATTTAATTTTGCAACGTATGTACTCAAGTAATGTAAGTATCAACTTACATACATATATTTAAGTCGTCAGACGCGTGACATCGTCTCATTTTGCAAGAAGTGCAGTCACCAGAAATAAACGTATACTTACCTACCTCCTTACATAATGCTGTCGTAGCATGGAATTATAAATAATGTATGTCTCAAAAGTATGATGATAATCATGATGCACAAATCTCACTTCAAGGTTTACTTACAAACTATAAAAAAATATGTTTATGACATGAACAAGAAAAATAGTGGCTCCGATTGTGGTACTCTTTAGGACGCGATTTTTAAACCAGATGTTTCCTTTTTTTTAATAAACAAATAAATATATAACAGGTACCTAATGTTTATAAAATAATGTCTTAACGAATTATTATTTTTAACAATTATTAATGAGAATACAATTTTATTGCATAGAGTTGCGAAATACATATAAATTGCGAAACCGCAATGCACATTATGCGTATAATTTTTGCGTTTATGCACATTATTTGAGCTTCACTGCTTAACGTGTGTCGCAACAATTTTAGCAATATGACAAATGAGGAAAACGGAGAAATGCAGTTGTGAATTTAAATAAGTATCTTGTTACAGTGAAATACGTAATTTGAAGAAGAATGTGAATTCGCCTGCCTTCGTGGTGGCAGTTCAATTCAATTTTTTTTATTGTACATCACGCTTGCACGCTTGNNGGTTATAATTAGGTACAACAAGAACCCTGTCGGGCAGGTGTGTACCTTGTGATCTAAAGGTTGTGGGTTCGAATCCGAAATCGAAAATAAGTTATTTCTAGACTGGATAGGATATTGCAGGCTTGAATCACCTTATTATTCGAAAAGAAACATGATTTTGTGCTTCGGAATTTTATCAACCTATCTTAGGTTATGATCTATTCTGGTTTACTCTTTGAGTTGTAGAGGTCGGACAGTAGTCGCTCTGTGTACAAACTAGTAACCTAACCAAATCTCTTAGTTCAGATAGCGATCCCCAGGCTTAGAAGCTTCACTGCTGAGGATACAACAGGAATGACGCTTGGATGAGTAGTAGTAAGTTGTGAAATAATTTGAAAATCATGAACAAAATGACCTGACTGCTCGTTAACCATGACACCACGGAGGTCGTCAAAAATTATTGTGGATAATAATAATCTTAATTTAGCATATATGATGTAGCATAATATTACCTATAAATAGTTTTAACTGTTTATAACCTTATAACTGGATTTGCTCTAGGAATATAGATTTTACGGTATGTAAAAAAAGAGCCAATCTATATTTGTACTATGAGTAAACTCGTCTATTCAATCAGATACTTATAAGTGACGTATTACTATCAGTTCATCTTCCATGAGTTTTGATGACAGATCACGTTACGTAAGCACGTCTCGCTTTGACAAAAATTTATATGGAAAAAATGTACAGGCTCTTGGCGGTCACTGGTGGAACTAAAAATATGTATTAAAAACGAGACTTGCTTACGTATCTGTCTTAAAAACTCATGGTAGCCGTACAGATTTATATCTAGATAGACATCATATGTATGATCCAATTTTGTGTAAGGTGTTGCGCTGTCACATAACGATGTCAAACGATTCTGTAACAGAATGCAATTTTAAGTGGTCGTCAACACTACTATATTGTTAAGATATCTACCATACAAGTTAAAACCCCGGAATTTTGATAACAGTGACATGCGTATCAATGCATCGTCCGGTCAGCTGAAAACGGAAGCGTTATCATTACACTAGCTTTTGCCCGCGGCTTTGCTTGACCAAATTCCACGGTCTGCAGCCTATATGTTATTCTGGTGTATGAGCTATATTACTGTAAAGTTTCATCCAAATCCGATTTTGGGGAGAACAGAGTTACATTATAAATAAAAGTTATTTGTAACATGTAATCAAATTAAAAAAGATTCTCGCAAACTTATAACATCCCTATTTGCGTCAGAGGTTAAGAACATAGATAAGAACACTGTTGATTAAGTCACTTTTCTAACAAAAATAAAATTATCTAAATCTGTATGAGGCACATAAACACACGCCAAACTTATCTTTTTGCATCGGGGGTTAAAATAGGCAATAATGTTTTTACCCTACTGGATATACACATGCCGAAATACATAATTGAATACTGTGTATTGTGTAACCTTACCTACCTATCAAAACTAAAGGATTTATTTTATAGCTAGTGCGGAAGGGTTACTATAAATTTTACTGAAGTAACTTGAAAAATACTTGTTTACTTACGAAAAAAGTGAGAAAATTATCAAGCGTAGTTGATATTTAAGACATCAATATTTTCTAGACCTGCATATTATGTGTCTATGAATGATATTGTGGATATATTTTTTGTCTCTTTCTATTCATTGAAACTAGATAGATTAAACAGTTATGGTAAATTAAGTATATTATGTAAATTATTCGCTGGTGTTTTAAAAATTGTGGATCTTTGTTCTATTGTAACTAACTAGACGGACAATATAAATCTAGTATAATAATATTACATTTATTATTTGATTATTAACATTTAATGAATACTTTAGTTTCTTGATGATTTACTTTAGCTTAACACTATCCTACAACGAGTAAGTATAGATAAGTATCTATAGATTATAGTGATATCACTTTACACTTTTAGGTTTTAAATGCATGTGTTAAGTTGTTACATATGTATGTATATCACTTTAACAAAGGAGACTGATAGAATTAAACAATAAAAAAGAAAAATAAATGTAGAGCCCTTTAAAGCTCCGATTTTTGCAAATTTAATATTCGTCCTTCAATTTGCTACAATCAGGCACAATTCCGTATGCGTCATAGTATTCAAACACTCATTATAATCATCAGAATAACTCACATCATCATTTGACAACAGCCGTTTTTGGCAAACTTAATTCAGGAAAACGCATATTATATATTCAGATTTTCTACAAGCATCATCTATAAACTTGTATGTAAAAACACCCACTCCTCACGAAATCTTAGGAATACTAGTGCTAGGGATCTTAAATGCATGATCCCCCATGCAAAATATTTAGGTGCTTTCTAAGACGGGTTTATGCAAAATTCCTACGGGATCGCTACATAAAGGACGCGAGCGTAGCCGCAGGAATAAGCCAGTTTCATATAAATTTATTTTACTTTTATTTATTTGCTGAATTGAGTCTTATAAGGTTATTAAGTAGTCAATGTATTCGTAAACAAATCTAAAGATTTTCCATTGTTCAGTAGGTGATAAAATTAAGCTAATCTTCAATAATTGCGATTTTTTAAAAGATATGTGTAGAAAATATTTACAAGTAATATTTTTATTATTTGTTTTTACGTACGGCAAACTAATACTACATCTGTTTTTTTTCTTCCAGGGACAAAATCCTGAACTCTGTGGAAATTCCTATTTTAACAAGATGCTGTTTTTGTTTTCCGATGAGAAAAGGGCTAATAGCTTTTGCTTATTTGAATTTGGTAAGTTCTCATAATCCAAATCCACCGTTCTGTGTTTTACTACTAACAATTAGCTAGTTACTAATTTTAATACTAACGGCGTTTTCCGATACTTAACTGCATTAGCGGTAAATATTAAGAAAGTAGAATAATCAGTAGAATTTTTATTTTAAAACAAAGAAAAACAGATACAATGTTGACATTAAAAAAGGTTAACATGTGTTAAAAAATATTTTTAGACGATGAGTTAACTACATTACAACATTAACTGCCTGTTTGGGTGTTCATAAATCTTTGTGACAGTTAATCGCACGGGTCTCTATGTTGTGGTTACAGTGGTGAATTTCCAATGGGTAGGTTGATGTGCTGTTGATCGTATGAACACTGAATCATGAAACCTTGTATTTCGTAGCATTAACAATGGAGTGTAACAAATTCTAATTAAGCTATCTTTTGTCCACGTCTTCACCTACCATACCTAATATTAGATTTGTCATTTTTTTAACGCGACAATAGTACAAAACTTAAATTTTTATTTTATACTCGCGACTTCGTCCGCGTAGATTTTACGATCATTGCAATACATTATTGCTCAGTTACAATAAATTATATCCCCCGGAAACCGTAGATTTTTTTTAAGGATAAAAAGTAGCCTAGCTTTTATTCTAGGTTATAGTCCATCGCTGTGTCAACTTTAATCCAGATCCGTTCGGTAGTTTTTGTGTGAAGCGTATACAAACATACAGACAGACAAAAATTCTAAAAACAATAGTTTTGGCATCTATAGACCCTATAAAGAGCCCCTATATATTTTTCCTATATATTTTAAAATCCCTTAGTATTTGCAGTTAAATTTCTTATTTCTTTCTACTAAGATCATTTTAGGACCACACTATATGTGACTGTTCATTGCTTTTGCACCGAAGACCTTCAAAAATGAGAGAAGAACCATTAGCTGTCTTAGTGAATTTGTATATTTTTTTAATAATCAGGTTTAAAAGTAAGCTTTTATTTACAGATATTAACCCTACTGGCATCGATTTTCATGATAATGTATATAGCGACGGTGCGACGAGAAGACAACAAGTTGGAAGACATTCAGGCTGAAATCCCGCGGCACATCTTCGCGACGTGTGCGCAGCTGGTCGAGCTGTGCATGACAGTTGCCTTCATCGTGGCGTTGCATCGGGTGCGACTCAGTATTTTTTATGAATTTTACAAATAACAAATGTATTGTACATTTGTTATAAACTGCGAAATTGTACATTGGTTTGAACGTACACTGGCTTAGAATAGAGTTTATTGCTAACAATCACATTAAAAAATTCTAAAATGAACTTTATACGCAAGGAATTTTAAAAGTTATTTTTTATACTTCGTAGGCATACGAGTCCAGTTATAATTAGTTCCAGTTTATATTGATACTTTAGTCACATATGGGAATTTCAAGAGCGTCTTTTCTTTTCATTTTCATCCGGTTAGAACTTTGTTCTTTTAACTTGATCATATTGTGACATTTGTGATGGTCTCAAGCTCAATCTTAAATGCATTTTCCGCACCATTGACGGATTTAAGGTCATTCATCCATAAATTTGCCGTTAATTGATGATTTATAATATTATGAATATGACGTCTTGTAATACATAAAAGGCTTTTTTTTCAGAAACACGTGATGCTGATGAAGGTGTACCTGTGTTTCGAGATTGTGTACTCCATCATCGGGCTGATGTACAGCCTGGCCTTCCTCAGCGCGGAGACCGCCGGCGAGCTGTTCCTCATGCTATTCGAATTCAGTAAGTACCTTTTATACAAATAAGAAGACAAAGAGACGTGTGGCCCAGCTGATCACACGGAAGTTGTCACCACAACCTATGGACGCCTACAAAACCGAGGGTGCCACACAGGCTGTACGCACAAAACTACTGTGTAAAGGCAAAAATTCAAATTAAATGCATCATTTTTAAAATCTGACCTTTAGGAATTAAATATAGCCTATAATAAAAATTAACTCGGGATTAAGTGTAATACATTTTTAATCCCCTGTATATCCTAATTTAACCCCGCGATCCTGTATAAAAGGACTATGTATTAATAGATAAGAATTTTTTCGTACATATCTAAGTAGGTAGTTCCAGAGATTAACGCGCGCCAAACTATTTAATATAGATAATAGTCAACTTTCTTTACATATGAAATACAAATATTTTATTTTTAATGACTCGAGGACGCATGTTACTTATGCCATCTGTACCTACTGTAGTACCTCGATATACTTTGTTTTTCCCGCAAAAACGGAATAATTAATATATAATTATTCCGATTTTTGCGGGAAAAACAAACAAATAAGTATTATATCTTACAACTGAAATGAGTAAAGATAGACATCAGAACCTTGCCAAATACATAAACTGCATATTTATTTTCTATTTTCCAGCGCTACAGATATATCTAGCTATACTCATATGGAGCTCGATCGTGAAGATGGAACGAGATGGCACAGTAAAGTACACAAGAGAAAGGGATCCTGCTTAGTACTTACACTTTCTCCTATCCCCTCATAAATCCCTAATTTAATTTGTGAACTATAGCCAAAAAGTTACCCAATAGTAAGTAAGAGTGGCCTGTGTTATACTAATAACAGACGTTCGGATTTGGTTGAACCCGACTATCCGCCAAAAAGGGAAATACGTATTTCATTAAAAAGGACGTACAACCTGCATCTCTTTTCTTGATACACGTGATTCTTTCTGTCGGATGATCAGGTCCAATGAAATCGGAACGTCTAGCTAGTTTCATGTAATTTCTATACCTACGAACCAGTTGCGGCGAGGTTCAGCAAGATAGTAGAGGTCTTCAAGATTCACCTTTAGAAATGGACACAAAATGTAAAATAGACCTATATGTTAAGATGGATATTATTTCTGATTGATGTCTATGAATCAAATTAATAATTGATACTATATCAAAGAGTGTAATAAAGTATAAACAACTTTACCATTGTACGGTCAATTTCTTATTGTTGATAGAGGCTGTGGTAGTGTTAAAATTGGATTTTTCTGTCTTATTCAATTAAACAGTAGCAAGTTTAATAAGCAAATAAATACAAAATATAATATTCTTACTGACAAGAAAATGTGCCTGAAATATTTAATATTAGGCATATAAGAAATCCGTAGACTGGTCGAGTATAATAAGGCCCAAAAATATTGTAACTCCATGATGCTGTTAGTGTCGAGAATTTAATATATTTTGTAAAATTTTACCAAAGTAGTTCATAATGTAATTAATTATAAGAATAAAATATATTGATTTATAGTTCGTAATATTCGAAGATAATATTAGACATTATTTACTTACGTTAGTACCTATCAAACTGTTTGAATTTCTATTTTTGGTATTTTCAAGGATGTTTTCGTAGTAAAATTGTGGCGATTGTAATGTAAGGGTAACTATTCCCTTAAAAATTTTCCTTGTCATTTTAAAATTTAGCCAATAAGACTGTGACCATTCCATTTTGATTGAAGGCTTTAATTCAATAAGGAAAACATAAATTCAGTAGTATGTATGTATCTTGTAAATAAGTAATATTACCTATATTAGTTTATAATATAAAATCTAAATAATGTTTGTCTTTTTTTCAATTCTAGAATAAAACATTTATATTTAGTAGCTAATAGGGTCCAACCTTTTGTAGTGATATGAAGCCTGCTGCTTGCTTTTTTAGCCTGCAGCATGAATGGGCCGGCTCGTCCGGGGAAGCACTACACTCCCATAGCAGACCGACGCCGGATTCGTTCTCTGACATACAAAAAAAAAAACTAGAAATTGAAAAAAACAGCTAGAGGCAGAATGAGAGAGCAAAACTAAAATTGATATTAGTAAGAAGTATAACCTTAGTAGTAGTAGTAACAGTATTTACATTAGAACAACCATCATTAATTTGTTTCGTATATCCTACGTTTTCTACTTAGATCATAGGTCTATGGTTTTCTGGGGCTAAGAAGTTCTAAATGCATACTATTTCAACTTATTTTACTCTTTGCTACGTGGTCTTGCTAAGAGCTTCAAATTCATTTCATGTGCCATTTAATTGTCAAAGCACATCGGCAACATCAGGCTAAGGGGCAAAATTAGCCAGAAAATATATTAATACTCAAAGAGTGTGCCGAGCGAGTGAGTGTGCCCACTCGTCACTTTCACACATGATTTAGTGAGCACACTACTACAATGAAGCAGCGTAGAAACAGGCACAAAAGCGCTTCCGACATATCATCATGTACACCGTCGTGCCACAGTACCTGCCATTCAATGGATTTGGAGAACGCGAAAAAGTACAAAAAAATAAAACTTGGTTTACGAAAGTCTGTTCCGGCCGCCATAGTACTTTGGGCGTTCCACAAGCTGCCTTCGCGCAACGGGTTGACTTCTCGCAGAGTGATATATTTCTTGAAGAAACATTACAAAGTGACGGACGACCCAAGAAAGACGGGCGTCTCCATCGGCAGCATGCTACGCTGCGCTGTCGAGTTCGGCCTGCTGGTGAAGCGAGGGAACAGATACTTCCTATCCGACAAACATCGTTAGCCATAGTGGGACCAACGAATTTGATTGTGAGATTTATCATGACTCGTTTAACTGTTATGAACACCTAGTGATATAAATTAATTGTGAATTATAAACTGATTTTATTTTTTAATTAGAATAAGTATGAGGTAGAACAAAGTTTGTGCTGATCCGAGTTTTCAACCCAAAAACGTGTCTTTTGAAATCGACTTCGCTTACTTAGCTTAATCTATGGCTTGCGTTAATTCCTTTTTCATACATAATATTTTTACAAAAATTTCAAATGAAACCCAATTTTGTTCAATAATAATATTTTTACTATACGCTTCACAAACTTGTATTTACATGATTGCTTACTTAAATATATTTGTTATATCATCAAACAACAATTCAAAAACGAAATACTTTTTGGGTGTACTTACAACGCCTAGCTTATTACATTTCGTAAAAGCTGAGTCTAATTAATAGATGATGGAATGCTTACATACGACTCCTAAAAGAGATAGCAGTTCTCTTTAAAATATTATCAACTCGAAACGTTTAAACTTGGTACAGGAATAATTAGTGTGTATAATACTTCTACAGAACTTAAAAAACAAGATATTAAACAAGATATAATCTTTAACAAACTTCGGATAAATATTTTTCAAAATTAATAAGTTACTGTACCTGCGAAAGTTTGAATTATCAATAGCACGATTAGACACAGAAAACGGAGCGAATATATGGCGGGAAATCTCAGTTGTTAATTGCCATAGATAATAATAATAATAGAGTAACAGTCAAATAATTGTCCATAGACATTGCAACCTGTAAATATTTTGAAACATTAAGCCTTACCCACACTTATGCTTAATAAATCTATCTTAATAAATCTCAAAATCCGACATACAAGTATCAAATCGATACTAAACAAGCTACTTATACGTCGGATTATGTTTTAACAGCATGTGAGCCTGAATATAACAGAGCTACTGTGTGCGTGATGCACTGGACTAAAAGTCTACGTTGTAAAGACGGGAGTGTACAGGCTTAGAAGAGAACATCGTCCTCTTGTTCGTTGAGCAGGTTGGAGACTTCGTCGCGTACGTCCATTCCCAGTTTCAACATTTCTTGTCGCTTCTGTAGACAGAATATTAATAGTTACAAGTTTGAAAATAGTTTTTTTTAATTTATTTTGTTTGTCAAATACCACATCAATAACAATATTTCCCATAATAAACGAAATTCCTAGGTATCGAAAATAGACAATGACAAAAGTGAGAAGAAGAAAGAGTAAGTTATAAATACAAAAGGATCAGATAAGTTCGATGGGCTTCCGGTGGCACCGGCCCCAGAAAAATAAAGACAACGACAGTGTTGAATGATATTTTGTGACAAAAGACAAAGTTTAACAAAATGACAATGTCTACTGTGTTAACAATGTATAGCATCTAGATACACATACATTTAGTTTCAAATGATGAAATTTTTTTTGAACTCCAAACAAGAAAAATAACTTCAGCTTCTATTTTTACGGATACAATCATTGTTTGTTCAAGCTTAAAAATACAAAGTAATCTCCCTTTTATTTGAGAGTATTCATTCAGAGAATAAAAACTTCAGAGATTAAAAACAATAAAATGTGACTAGCAATATATGCGTTAAGTATTGGGAAGTGTTATTGAATAGTGCAAAATGAGTTAAAATGTCAAAGTTATTGTAGTGTTAATTGATAATGCAACATAGAATATTTTCAACATTTGCAAGAATTGTGCAAAGGAAACTTTTTAAATTAATATGAATCACTGAAAACATAAAGATATTACACAATTGATTAAATCCAAATATGAAACAAATCCATTGCCCGAAAACACCACATGAACTAGGCACACTGCATTTTTCATAAGAGAGAAAAGTCTAGTAATATAAGATAATGTTGTCTGATAAAATTGGTTGGTTATAAGTAAGGCATTCGCATTTGATTTGTGTGCCAGTAAAGCGGCTAGTCTCAAATGAACCAAAACCGAATAAATATTTACACTACGAGTAGCGCGCAATTTATTTAAATGATCAATACAGACAGTGGCACTATTTTTAGGTTTCCGTACCTCAAAACAGAATCCTCATAGGATCACTTTGTTGTCCTTCCGTCAGTGAATACCTTTTTTTTTCAAACTTACAAAAATGTGTGTGCCTAGTTTTTCAAAGAAGACAAATTGAACATACACACGAAGTTCTGATTATATTTGTCAAGGGAAGCCTTTCACCAAATGAGCCGACAACCCACCACCATCACAAACCGCCTAATTAATACCTGATGGCATATCATTTACTACGGTTGGCATGCAATAGCTTAGAAGAGCAGGTCTTCGTCCCCTTCATCAAGAAGGTTGGCGATGCCGCGCACTTCTAAGCCGGCCGCAAGAAGTTCGGCCTTTTTCTGCAATGATAAAGGCCGGTCAGCCGTGCTGTTGCGCCTTAACGCAATTCAGCCTTTCATCCCATAGTTCACTAAAACAATTTACCTACCGATTTGTAATGTACACAAGTATGCTGTTGCTTTCTGTAACTGTACAAAATGGTAGCAAATCATCATTTCATATCAGTGATTCATCATTAAAATTGAAAGAAAAGTTGCAAATTAACATTTTAAAAAATCATGTTGTGCAGGTTTCAATAGGTGGAACGATGAAAGCAATCAAATTCTTTTACCATTTTATTAGTGATACCATCACATAGTGTATGTGCCAAATTAAGGCACAAGTAATGCAAAATAATCTAGAATTATCAGAGTTAAAATTCTTTGATACAAAAAAAGTACAGAAATTTTGTAAAGCTTTTGCAAAAACGGAGAGTTTTAGTTCATAAAATTATTGAAATTATATAATGTTTGAAAATTAGAAAGCCGTATTTACAGATGCTGGTGGTGCATATCTGAGGAAAATAGCATTCAAATAAATGTATTTTTTTATACAACTATCAATGTAATCAATTCGCGATTTCTATTACAAATCAGAAGCAGCATTTATGATATATATTTAAAATGTCATTTCTTTTTACCTACTCTGACACATATTGTTATAATTCATTTATTTAAGTTGTTACTTCAAATCTACAATCAATTTAAAATCCTTGTGTTAGCCATAATTTGTTAGTTAATTAGTTAGTTATATGTATACAAACATTTTACTAGATTGTCAACCTTATTTTCTGAAAATGCCACTTTTTGATGTCATATACAGAAACAGAGTAAGCACTCACCGCTTCCGCCTTGTCCTTGATGATCTTCTTCTTGTCCTGGATCTTCTTCAGTCGGTAGAACTCCTCACGCTCCAACTCATCCAACTCAGAAATGATGTATGCCAGGGTGCGCTCCAATCGGGGGATGATCACTGATATTAAATGCAAAAAAAAAAAAAATTACATTAACAAACCAGTGATACAAGATATCAAATCTATTTACACTTACATTTTGTTAATCATCTATATAGCTGCTAAGTTGAAAAGAAAATTTTCTCATTTCTGTACATGAAATTCTCTTACCTTGCTGGGCATTGTAGTATCAAAAACTGCGGGATATTTGATAAAATACCTAACACTAACATGCGCATTACTTCCTCACGGCTATATTATGGTGTTCTGTAATTGGAATAAGTTTTCTTCCAGTTGTCATTTTTGCCCTATCAATAAAAAATCAACTTGGACAAGATATTTTCAAAGAACAAATTAACATTGGTTCATACAAGAGACAGATTGTGATAAATTGCGAAATGACTTCATACTGACTATGAGGTTTTTAAAACTGCTTGATGAAGACATATCAACTGAGCAGCTAATTTACAACTCACATAAATGAAAACCTCACCGTGCTCAATAGCATTGACACGTCTATTGGTGATCTTGATAACCTCATCCAGTGTGACGAATGAGGTCTGCAAGGAAGCGAGCTCCACTAACAGCTTCACAGCACTCTGGAAGTTTTTCTTCAGCTTGGCCAGCTGCTGGCCACCACGAGCGAGACCCGCCAATTCATATGTGTCAGAGCCATCTTGGTATGACTCAAAGATTGGGAGTGTGACACCTGATTTGAGATTTTATTGTAAAATGTTACTTACATTCTGAAGTAATTGCTTTTAGATCATAATTATGTTACATATCTCAGGAGAAAACTAACATAAATTGTTTTGACACAATTTCTAGTTAAAGATTATACTAATATAATGACCTTATACTGTTTTATTACAAAATACCAATAAGGTCTTATTTTTTTATTAAAAATTTAACTTTACTCAAACTTACATTACTAATTACTACTACTACTACTATACAAATTATATTATTACTATACAAATTATAAACCTATAGTAACTTACCAGCAACATTGTCCTTCTTAGAACGGATCTTAATCTGAGCCTTAGTCACATTCTGCAGCACCACTTGATTAAAATCTCCCGTTGTGAACTTTGCTTCTGCTAGTGAAAATGCAGCCTCTTTCATTACTTCACCCATAAGGGTTTTTGTCTGTAAATAATTAAATAAAACTATCAATCTACCACTTTACCATTAAATTAACATAATTAATTAACAATAATATTTATTAATATTAGTATAATTGTGTATGATATTGTGATAAAAAATTACTCTTGAAACTTTTGATACTGCTACACTAGTCTGGAGACAGGGCTATAATTTTATCACTTATTCCATTAACCGGTTAAGAGATTTTTTCATAAAACTGTAACATTACAAAGTTGTGTACCTAGTCATTGAACATAATTAATTGCTAAATTTCAAGACTTTTCTGTTTCAAAAGAAAGAACTCTTACCTCAATAATTTTGCTCAATATCATACGGAATCTGACTTGTAGAGCATCAGCCTTCTTTTTTAGTAGACCGTGACCTTTGACTGCACCAGCCAATCGGCCCTTTATTAACATTTGGGCCCTTTAAATCAGAAAATAATGTAAAAATAATGTTGAACCCACCCTTAGATAACGCTATAGCTATTACGAGAATAATCAAATTAAAGGTACATTATATGATATACTCACCCCCGAGAAGGGAAAATCGCTAATTTGTCTTTTCCAGACATTATAATATATTATAAATTATGCGTTTTATCCCTATTCAGGATTTCAGGCTCACAATCCCAATCACCTGATGACAGAAGTAAATGATAAAACGTTTGTCTATGGTTAGTCTTGTGATCTTGCGATTTATGACAGTTTGTATGTCTGACAAAATTCAAGAAAGAAAATTCATTTGTCTGAAAGAAGTTAATCGTTTTTAAGATGGTAAAGGAGTGTCGGAATCTTTCAAAAATCCATTTAATAAAGCAATAAAAGCTAATAATTACTATGCAGTATAATTTCAAGCTAGGTGAGCAGGGCGGCGCGGCGGCGCTGACCTGTAGACAATATTTTTTGCATTAAAAAAACATTTTGAGATGACGTCAAGTCACCGTCAAGTCGATCAAACAAAATTATCAGAAATGTCAAAATAAAAATTTAGGACATCAACAAAACAACACAAGCGATATACACTAAAAATAAATGTATTAAAAAAATAATATTTCAGGTTTGAACTAACATCAAGTAAAACAACAAGTTAATAGCTAAAAAGAAGAAATTCACTATGTGATAACATGAGCCTCATAAATGTCAGCAATTCTCGGTGCAGAATCTGTTTAGATGAAGGTGCAACACTTCCGATATTTGAAATAGATGGAAACGAAAACAGTATTTATAGTAAGATATGTAAATGTGTAAAACTAAAGGTAATATATTAACATGTTTGTTTGTTCGAATATTAGAATCGGGTAACACGAATTTACCGGGAAAAGTTTTGAGTCATTATTTTTCTTTTCTCGTTGGGTCTATTCTGTTAAACCTAGTCAATGTAGTATGTAAAGAAACCCATTGTGTTAAATAATTTCCCATGTCACACAATATATAATATTATCGTGAAATTATAAGCTAGCATGGTATTACAACTGCAAACTCCTTCACTGAACTATAAAACTTAACAAATTCTTCAGGTCGAAGATGTGGAGGGTCATCCTCGATTTATCTGTGAAAAGTGCAATAATACTCTGGAAACTGTGTGCAATTTTATAGACACTTTTATAGAGTCAACAAAAATTATAGAAGCTGGGTTATTGACCAGTAAAAAACTTGAAATTGTTACACAGTATGAAGTATATAGTGATTTTGAGAATACTGATGTTGAAATTAAAGAGGAGACAAAGTTTAATGGCACTGAGCCTGAATCCAAGTTAGTGGAACCATTGATATTAAAGATAAAAAAGGAACCAGAGAGGAGAGAGAGAAATAATTGTGTAATAAAAAAACTTAAAAATAAAAAAGGAAAATGTAGAACTGGTTATAAAACTAACAGAATTGAAAGCTGTATGTTAGAAGGAGATTTTCAATGGAATGGTGAATTTTGGAGGTAATCAAATAGACTGCTGTTATATTAGTGATTTTGGTAATAATATTTTAGATAAAATAACAAAGAAAAACAAAATTTTAATTAAAAAAAAGTGGTGTGCTAAATAATAAAATAATTCATGAACACTATGAAAATTCATGTTATTATGGTCAGCTGACATCCATAGGCAACATCAGCATCGGCAAATGTATTGCCTCATCAACAAAGATTTTTACATTATTAATCTAGATTGTTTTTTCATTAGATAAGTGTGTGATACTAAATAAAATATATTTACAGCTTAAATTCAAAGAAGATACCTATACCAACGGTCACAAAACACACCTCAAGATGTACAACAAAGCCTATAAAACAAGTAAGGGGAATAAAAGTGCCAAAACATGAGAGTGATGGATCAAAACTATGTGATGTTTGTGGACAAGTTTTTCTTAATTCAAATAAGTTAAGTTATCATAAACGCAAAAGTCATAGAGACGAACCACTACAATGCCCAAATTGCCCAAAAAAATTAGTAACACAGTACTACTTGGACCGTCACCTTAGGAGAAGTCATATCGGAACTAAAGACTTCATATGCTCTGTGTGTGGTGCTCAGTTTGTCTTCAAAGGAGAATTGTCAATTCATTATAAGCGTGTTCATGAGAAACAGTTACATCGAAAGAAGATATTTAAATGTCAAATGTGTGATAAAACATATAAATGTCAAATGTCAGTAATAATCCATGAAAGATCAGCACATACAGGTATTTTGATTATTCTAAAAATATTTATATATTATCAAAACTATTTTTTTTTAACCCCCGACGCAATAACAGGAGTGTTAAAGTTTGATGTGTGCATTTGTAAACTCTCAAACAGGTGAACTGATTTGGATAATCCTTTTTTTCTTGGTGACTGAATGGAGTTGAGAAAGGTAACTGAATCAAGTATTCTTACCTGTCTTTTAAAACCCCGATGCAAAAAGAGGGGCGTTATAAGTTTGACATGTGTGTTTTGTGATATTGTGTCAGAGGGCTTTTGAATTTTTAATTAAATTACTTGTATAACATATACTATAAGTATCTCATGTGTGCATAAAATTTTGAGATGAAAAAAAAGTTGCAGTTTATGAAGAAATATTGCAAGGCATTCTAATTTTTTTATACAACAAACATGGACAGCAAAACAAGTAAAAAGGCTTGATAGGAAGCAAAACTCATGCTTTTCTAAAAAAATTTTTGATAAAAAGTAGTCTAATATAGTTTTGTAATGGTGAAACAATCATTAAAATCAAAACCGTAGATTTAAAACCATGACAACCTGACAGTAAAATTATGTGCCCTTTATGTTAGTTTTTTTTATGTAAGAGGGAGGCAAAATACCAGGCGGGTCACGTGATATTAAGTAATCACTGCCGCCCATAGACAACTGCAACACCCGCGAGGTCATTAAGCGTTGTCAGCCTATTTAAAAAGCCCCCGCTCTCCCCAAATGGGGAAGGCGGGTAAGTTGGGCCTCCGGCTCTCCCACTCACGGACCGAGCATGATGGCTGACAGCCGCCATTCGGGCGTCGATCTTCTTATATCTAGTCTAGAGAAGCCCATATTAATTCCAGGTGAAAGACCAGCAGTTTGCACAGTGTGTAAGTCGACATTTTTCCATAAAATTTATTTGAAGGAACACATGCGCTTGCACACTGGTGAAACACCATTCAAATGTCCAATTTGTGGTCGAGGGTACGCGCAAAACGGCAATATGAAAAGCCATCTGCGAAATCACAAGATCGCTGATATAGATTCAAATGTTCTGAGCAAAATAAGGCCGAGTTATTTGAAATATTTAAAGGATAATAGATAACTTCTAAAAATGCATGTGATATGTTAAGTTTTATGTTTTGCCTCTCAATTTTAAAAGCACGTGTCAATATTATTCTATCACTTGATGTTATGTACACCAAAAACAGGTAGGCTAAACAATGGAGATGGAGAAATTTGATGAAAGAGGAGAAGAAATGATAAAAGACATTTGGTTATTTGTGGTTTATGTGATTAGAAATTTTATGAAAAGCTGTCAAGTATATTTTATATTTTTTGTAACAGCAGTCTTATATATTAGTTATGAGGGACCAAAGAGCATTTAATTTTGTTAATGTGAAAGTACCATAGGTACTTTCATTATTTTTTTGCAATAGATTATCATCTCTAAAACTACAGAGTGAGGATATATTTTTATAATTGACAATCTTTATATTTATAAGGATAATGAATATTTCTTATAAATTTTAGTACTATAAGTACACAGTAATTAATGTATAATTGTTTGTATCAATGTTATATTAATATTGATTTTATGCTACGAAGAAAATTGCATGTTATGGTAATGTATAATATGACTTTAATTAGGTATTTTAAGTTTTTTTTTTAATTTTGATCAGTGAACATAATTTACGATTTGATGTTTTAATGACATGAGGAAAAATGTAATCCTTTTTATTACTGTTAGTCTCAACGCGCAACACGCATCTGTAGTTTTTCAAATAAAACGCGCGACAACATGCATTGATGTTGATGCGCTCCCAAAGCAAAGAAACATTTTTTCTAGAATTTACGTTAAAGTTGAAAAATAAAAAAGTACTGTTTTAGTAGAAAAACTTAGTTATTTTTAAGATTTTATGTTTATAAATGTGTGCAATACTAAGAATATAACAAGTATTTATGTCACAACATCATCTGCCCCAGAAGCTTTAAATTCATGATAATGTATATTTACATGAACATAAAATATATGTATGTTTTCTTTTTGGCACAGAATTTTATCTATTATCATTCGTCTTACGAGCCTACGTCAAATATTATCGGGGATCGGGGAGTACAAAACACGCATCCTGCTGTCTCAGCGTAGCTATGTAAGATACACACTATGTGACTGATACGCACAATGTCTACACGAAGCTTAGGCCCTAAGGCCATATTCCATAATTCTTAATTAGATCATCCAGTAATTGACGTTACTCGAAATTAAATTCTTTAACTCCTTTTCCCCGTTCCTGTTCTAGCGTCACTCTACATACATATTTTACCTAGTAATAAATACTAATATGATAAATGCAAAATTATGTCGGTCTGTCTGTCTCTTCCGCTTTTATGGCTAAACCGCTAGACCGATTTTAATGAACTTTGGTATGCATATAGACAAAAATTAGCGTTCAACCATAGGCTACTTTTGAAAGTGAAATGGGGAGTAAAAGTTTGTGTGTAAATCATGTCTTTTTTGCTTTCACGGATAAACCGCGAGACAATTATACGCTGACGAAGACGCGGTTACAAAGCTAGTGACTTATATATAATATTTATATAATAAATAAATTTTATCTACATATTATAATGAAACAAATTTAACGGATTCTATCGCGGTTTAATAATTAGCACTACACACAAAGGAATAACGAAGATAAGTCAATTTTTACCATCTGTCAAGTGTCATATACCTCTCCAGGATGCTGGCGTCTATAAAATAGACTG
>JADGIL010030356.1:7901-23736 GCA_020352625.1 Cactoblastis cactorum
TTTGATTTGATCCCATTTCATAATTTATAATAATTAATTTATAATAATAAGTTTTATTTGATCTTTGTTTATCGTATCTTTGTTGAACGTTGTTTATCGTACGTCAATTTATTGTACCAATTTAAAGAATCCTTCTTAAAGGTTTACACAAAAGAAATGTTGTTTGTGAAAAACTGTTGCATTGCAAAAATTACAAAATAAAATAACTTCTACAAGTCCATATTTTAAAGACTACAAAAGAAAATGTTTTCTTGTGAATTCCATTGAAATAACAGCCATTACGTAACGTCCATTATGACATTTTATGCTTTCTAAATACGAAATAAAAGGCATTCAAGCGTTCTAAAGAGAGAAAAATGTTTTCATCTAACGTTAATTTATCACCTTAATAACAAGTTTTACTGAATGAATGTAGTATAAATTCTTTTGAATAAATTAATATACTCCTCTTATAAAAAAGACGATTTGAAATAAAACTTATTCTGTACCTAATATTAGTCCACAAATAATCATTGATCACTTAATATCACGTGACCCGCCTGCTCGTTTGGCTCTCACTTTCATTAAAAAAATAATCTACAAAAACTAGTTAATTTGCTGTATATCTATATGAAAATTAAGCGAGCGAAGCGAGCTTACACTGTTAACTTTTGTAAAAACTAGATTTGGGGTTTAACATAGAAATCTATATCTCTTACAAAGGAGACTTGATAGAAAATGAAATCTTAAGCCCTTATAACGCTACGCTTTTTATTAGTTTACATGCTGCACTACTGCTGTATGTACATTAATAATCTTATATTATAATAAAGTTTGTATCACCAATACGTATATAAATATGAAGGTCAGAACAGTTTGAATCTTCAGGAAAAAATTACCGATCATACTTACATATATTTCAAAGATCAGAAAAGGATTACCTATATAAGTACATCGTATGCTTATTTTACGAAGATCCGAGTTAACATTTCTCATTTATATTTTCACTTTATTTTATGAACCGCTAAGGAACGGAATTCTCTCAATGCGTTCTCAAATTCATTTATGGATTTTCAAAGCAAGAGTAAATTGGCATTACTTAAATTTGCGAGTCCTACTTAGACGTCTAGGTACTTTTTATCAGACGGGATAAAAATCAAAAGCACTCAAACCTCTAATAAAAAAAAAATATAAAATATGCAGTTTTCACAGTTGTATTGAAGAAGGTTTAACTAATATAGCGTTGGTTTCATTTTGATAGACCGTATTGAACCCGGGTTATTGACAATGACTGGAAGAAGTCGCGAGCTTAAGCTAGTTATGTTAATATTGTTGTTTTCATCTATAGCATGCAACGTGATGCTTTTCGGTGCTGAAGGCGTATATACTTTACGGAACCACGGCGAGACCAGTAACTGCTCAGTCATCGGTGTGTCTCCAGCAGTCGTCAGAATCATAGACTTGAATGTCGGTCAGACCGTAAAACGTCGCGACTTGGAGATCGAAACTGGAACTATTCACAATGTAAGTCAGAATAAATTTGTGGCTGCTCACTGTCTCTTTGTAGAGTCATAAAAATTAAGATTATTTCTCTTATAAATTCGATTGACACATTAGCGAAATTCAGAATCGCCATTTAAATTCTTATAAAACGACTTGAAGAATGTTCATCGCACAATTTCATCTGTCTATGAACTACACATTTAATTTTCACCTATATTGTAAATTGAAACTGTTTATTTCTTTCAAAAATAGAATTAATCTCTATACCTACAATGTATATCAAATACTTTTGATATTTAATAATACCTCCAATCACGTTAAATGAATTAACGTTAAGTATACTGACATTTTGTAATGTAGTAAATGTTTTTATTAAACATTAAATTATAAATCATTTAACTATTTTACACTCATGAAATTTAAATATTACAAATATCTACAAACATTCTTCAGTCAAAATATATATGTATGTATATAAAAGAACTCATAAACCAACTAATCTTTTGATGAAATTTTTATGTTACTGTTGATATTGTTAAGACCCATTTCAGATGGATAATCCCCAAATAATGAGTTAGAAGGATGATATGTGCTTCCTTTAATCTCATAGCTTATCGCGTTAAATCAAGCCTGTCATACTTTATCATGTTTATTAAATAACATAGTAATTTTATTTGAGAGTATTTGTTGAGAGCATTGCTAATTTTTAAACGAAATACGATTTATTTACATTATTAGAACAAAATAAATACTTTTTTTGTTATGAAGACATTTTATCGTTCCATAATTCATTCTTTATTTAATGATGTTTCATTATTTAAATAATATAGTAAATTTATTTGTGTATATTTGTTGAGAGCATTGACAAATTTTAAACGAAGTAAGTACGTTTTACTTATGTACATTATTAAGTAGTAAAAAAATAAGTCCTTTTTTTATCATTTACATTTTATCATTTCACATTTAATTTTTTATTTAATGTTGTTTCATTTTTTTATATTTTTATTGCATTCATTACGTTTGAATATTTAGTTATCCCCATTTATTTATAGACAGATACATTCTTTCATAAATTTTAACTGCAGTCGTATGAAATATTGCCACTCATATTAAAATATACTTGCAATTTCAATCACAGAATACCTGTTGGGTGTTTTCATTTGATGAAAACACCCAACAGGTGCGAATATTTTATTTCGAGAATTATGCTGGTCTGAGAGCAAAAAATCAAACCAGAATGTGCATGTGATAAAGCCTTAAATTTGAATTGAGAAAAAAGAAATAAAGTTATTATTCTTTTAAATACGATTAAGAAACCTGCAAGTTACATTTTTTTAGTCTGTTCATGATGAAACAATTGTATTTTTCTGATTTGCCTGGATCTTGGATATTTATAAATCTATATAAGTAATTATATATATAGTCTTTAATATCTCATAATACAGGTCTGGAACTAAGTTTCGGGCTAAGTAACTAACTGAATTTGTGTGATTTGTCCCTGTATATTAATTTGTTATTGTTTGAGCATATCTATTTGCAGGGTAATTTGGTATTTTTGTGTCCCTGTGCTAATACTTAACTAATAATTAATATAATATCTAACTATGCGGTTGACTGAATTTACTAATATTAACCAGAATATTCGTACAGTGTAAAAAGCGAGGCCTCTCTGATTTCGTGGAAATCGGCGGAGCTAGCGGGTTGGACCACACAAAAATGGAGGTGATGGATTCTGTATGTGGACTCGACTCCAATGAAGGTGAGGAAAACAAGAACTGTTGTCTTTTTTCGTAATTTATTATTTTGTTGTTCAATTTTGTTTCGATGGAAGGAAGTAGTGTCGGCCTACTTCTAGGAACAAGTCGTGATAATATGTAAATCTACATTCTTGTACGTATTAATATAATTTTTGTTGTTACCGTATTTTCAACTAATCTTTGACTAGATTATCAAAATTCGGTAAATAAAAAAAAACACAGTTTAAGTCTGTATAATAAAAAAAAAGAAAAATAACTGAGTAAACAAAACATAAACAAAATTATTTAGATATATATATAAAGATATATCTACATAATATATTATTTAATATTTATTTTATTTGATAATTCATTAGTAATTTTTAGTATGTATATTAAAATAATTCGACTTTTTAATGATATGAAAATATTAGTTCTACACAATTATAACGTTACAAATTAAATACACTTATGTAAAATTCTTACTGCCAAGTTCTAAAAGGAATGAATTTGATCCAAGAAAAGTGAACATTCGACGGCAAACAGCTGTAATGAATATTTACACAACCGCATCTCGTAAACCTACTAGATCAAATCACAGACTTGATTAAATACGGAATGTAATTCTTAATGAATTTAGGTGTTATTCCAACTTTACATACTCTCAATGTCATACACATCAAATATTAATAACGTTCCGTTTCACTCAAGGAATAAGCAATCAGCTCATCTTTAAACATGACGAACTGTCGCTGACTTAATGATAACAACTGTATTTTGAATTCTTGTTTTTTTAAAACTGTGGTTCTGTTAAAGGTTGACCGTATTATATAAAGACTTTTTTATTCTAAATAAATATAGGGTTATAATATATGGGTAAATATAGGGAAATATAGGGTTGTTGAGTAGGTATCCCATACAAGTCTCGAACTCAATTTGTGTGATTTGCCCCAATATATACAATACATATTTATTTATAGGTATTTATATTGTTTACTAGCTATTACCCGCGATGTTGTCCGTGTTTTACTACTATTGTCATTATCTCGGGTTCTAAGCGGCTTATCAAAATGACATCAACGCTCTATTTTTAGTTAGACTTTCTCCAATGCAAATATGAAAACCTCATCATAATTCATCTAGTAGTATTTGCGTGATGCGCGTCCAAACATACAGAGAAAGACAAATAAAAATTCTAAAAACATTATTTTTGGCTTCTACGAGTATAAAAATAAGTATATATTTTTTTCTTGAATATTTCCCATGTACAGACATAGTTTATTTAAAATTTTATTATATGTATAGATATTTATATCTCTTTTCACAGGTCGGCGCCCTGTATTCATTGCGTGTGAAGATACAGTAGCAAGGCTGGTCTCAAGCGGAAAATTCTACAACTCGGTTACCCTGGCATTCGCGCCCCTGCCCCTAGAGGATATTGAACATGCTGACTTGATTTGCGGAATAAACGATGTGTAAATTGACTACATGACGATACGAAAGCAATGTCTATATAGCTTTTATGACAGTCACGTTTATATATACACAATTTTAGTACACGTCATGTTTGGCAGCTTTCTTTGGTTTAGTCATTTATTATACCATTGTTTGTGTACCTTCATTAATAGGAAATGAATTACGAAAATTGGTTAATTTAATACATTTTGTGTAGAGTTAACAGTTTTGTCTGGTTTAGGGTTAAGAGATTTAATAGAGAATTAAATAACATATAAAATACTTTAACGTCATGATTTTGTGAACAAATTATACTAGTATCATTGAAATATTAGTCTAATAATACGTTGGAAGCGATATTTGAATGAAAATCAAATCGTTTGTATCACCTACAATATAAGTAAGATTATATGTAAAACAAAATTTAAAGCATGTTTATTACTACAGTATTAATACGTCAACATTTAGTAATATTAGAAGTATGTTGTAATGCGATATTTTTATCTAGTCATATGCAAAATATTAGATGATTGTGGAATCCTAACCAATGTCAATAAATTAAAATACTGTTTAATGTTTTATTTATTCGTCCTTTCTATCATTACTCAGGGATGTAAGGATTAACGTACCTAACCGCTACTCAGGAGGTCACGGTTTTGATCCGAATAATTTTATATTTTGATGTTGCCTTTTTGGATGGACAAACATTTTGGATTTACCAAGACTTTTGATAAATAGTATCAAACTGCAAAGATATAATTTAAAACAACAGTTCCATGCCATGAGCTGCTACTTTTCCCGTGCATTTGTAAAAATAAATCAAGGTTTAAGCTTAACATACGGGATTATTCTTATAGGTCATATCTATATACTTTCTTCATCAAATCTTTAAAACTATACACTTGGCTTTGTCCGTTCCGTCAGGGATAAAAACGAGAAACTCTAAAAATAACAAAATGTCTAACATTTTATACATTGAAACGCCATTTAGTATTTAAATTTTATTGAGTACTTTCTTGAATAGAGATAATAATTATTCAAAGCAAAATATTATTACAACTATTGTCTAAAATTATCCAGATAAAAATATAATTATGTTATCACTACATCGAAATAAAACTTCGTGCAACTGTACAAACGAACTTACTTAATGTCGAAATTTTAATGAAAATCTAGTGTAATACATATTCAATACATAAAACATTAATAAATAATCAAAATATTAGAGGACATAATTATTTGATTTTTATTACACGTTAAATAGTTGCGCTCTCGCTATAAATATCATCAGTTTTATTTTTAACCTGATATTATTTTCTTTAAATGCCAACATATAATTACTATCTTAGAATAACCAGATTTAATGAAACCAAGAACTTAAATATATTGAACTTAAGCTTCGTTTACGAAATCTATATTTATCGAAATTATTTAAAAGTTATTACAAAGTCTTCAAGGTTACTGAGACTATAATTAATCCGACAAAACTAAACAGTTTACTTTTAAAAGAAGCTGCATACTTGATTGTGTGCATGTTGTTTTCATTGAATACGAAAAAACCAGTAAGTAATTTATTAAACACTGTCTTAGTAATATTTTTTTGTTTTTAAAAGTTTAAGCCATCCAATTCTGCATCAAACAAGTTTTGAACTCACACAACACACATTAGACTAAATGCTGAAGTTAATTTTTTTATATTTTTACTTTAGTTTTCATTCAATACCTTTGAAAATGTAGCTTTAGTCTAAATCAGCGAATTCAAAATATTACAAGTAACAGATATTGTCGACGTCATCCGCATTTCTTGAATAGTTGTATAAAATCAGTAAGTGCACACCAATTATGCAAACGCACATTTAAATTAGCACCTAATTTATAAAGCAGTACCTACGATAATCATTTAACAGATAAAAGCTTCATACACAAATAACATTGAACATTTATTTCCTAACAAATAATTATCTAGTTTCTACAGTATTGACTTAATATTACGTACAAATGAATCGGGATCGGCTGATCGACTGTTACTCATATTATGATGAGTTTTAGATTAATATTAGTATTATACTGCCCCTAAGTATTAGATAAATGTAACAGGATATATGGACTTGTTTATTTTCATCGTATCATTTTAGCTACCGAATAGATAATAGTTCTGTGAAAATTAAGTAATTTATATTTACTCCTTAAAAGAATAATATATGCGACACTAAAATATTGATAAACTATTAATAAACATAATATTATACTTAAGTGTATACGAGGAGAAAAATTAAATCACGAACCCAGAAAATGCGGTGTTTTTGGTTCATATAACTTCGTATAGGCGTAACAGTAGTCCACAGGTAAGGCATGTTCCTGCTTTTTGCAATTTATTTCATACTCAATGGCGTTTTATACTATTTAATTATGATAATTAAATAATAATAAAGTAAGTGGAAATCGGTTTAGCATTTTCATCGTAACGCATGTTACTGACAAACTGGTAGCTGAAGTTTATATTCTATCTAGACATAATTATTTTTTTATCTTCTACATTCTCTATAGTAGTATACTTAATAATAGCTTTTACCCGCGGCTTCGCTCGCGTCAGATTCAGGGGGAGGGAGAATAAAAAGAGACAAAAAGTAGCCTATGTCAACACCTTTCATAACTATCTCCACATAAAAAAATCATACTAATCCGTTGCTCCGTTTTGACGCGAAGGACAGACAAACAAATACACTTTCAGATTAATAATGTTATAGTACATAGTATGGATTCATAGAGATACTTATTTTTTTATATTTAGTTGTAACAAAATTTAAATTTGCAATCAGATTACAAAATAAAAGTTTGGCCAACTGAATTGATAAATAAAAATTGGACGTAGTATTTTGCACATTTAAAATTATTTCATCAGAGTATAACAGTAAGATTATTATTTTGTCTAAAATTATTATTTTGTTTTATGATTCTTATAATTGTGTACTTCATCTTATTAAAGATTCAATATCTTTGAATTGCATATTGACTCTAATAGTATTTTATACTTATTAAAAGGAAGAATGTGTTCTTAAACTGACATATATGAATATTATTTGAGTGAATGTTAATCTTCTCGCTATTATTTTAAATTATTTTTTTAACTTTATACGATTACTACATCAATACTTAATTAACATTTGCTATAAACGCTGTATTTCGAACTAAACGTATAAAAACCTTATCATAAATCGCCTACAATATTACAAGGATAAAATTACTACTCAACTTATTAATTACCATAACTTTGAAAGGATAAATACCTAAGTATGTCTATAATTTTATTACATTTTAGATTGAATAGATTCAGCTTAGAAAAGAATATCAATTTACCTACCTAAGCTCAAAAGTAAAATAAATTAAAACTTTATTTGATACAGATTCTTGATAATAGGTAATGTTAAATTAGATAGCTATTATTAAATTGTTTTATTAATCACCAAATTAAATTAATGGAACCCTCTAATAAATTGTCTACTTATATTATTGTATTAAATGTAACTTAATCAAATTACTTTACATTTTATCTTTACCTAATTAAAGCTATCCCATACAACTTCTCAAATTGTGCTTTAAAGAAAAGCCAGTGTTGTGCTTTGTGCTTTAGCAATAAGCACACTGCATACGATCGAGGAAGCCAAGACCTAACATTATCAAAATCTTACCTTTTAAAAAACAACGTAATGTTTACTAATTTTGAATGTCTTTATTAATAACATAATCTGAGGGTACAACGAGGTGAGTACAAAGTTCTGAACTACTGCATGCTACTTAAAATTTTACAAATCTGTAGGGACCTTAAAAATGCAAATTAAAAACGATATAGAAACGAAAGGCGAGGAAAATTCATGGAATTAATCCATGAATTTTATTGTTTCCTAAGTTAGTTACCATTTTTAAATCGATAATAAACAAGTTCCCTGACTCGATCGTTTGGAGTACACTATTAGCTATTGCACACAATCAATTTGCCAAGTGATAAAGTAAAGAATTCGACATTAGAATACATTCTACTTCGTCCTAACACATTACGTTACATAAGTATTAAATTATTCTTTACATCACAGCAACCTTGCGTAATTACAGCAATTTAACATATTAAGGATCTTCTCAAAGAAAAGCTGTGAACAAAAAGTTTTATAGCTGTAAAGATTTTTTTTATCAAAGACATTTCACATTTTCTGTGATCTGGCCATAGAAAAAATATATCTATAACCCTCCTTCTGCCGCAATCGGGTAATAATAAGTCTATTTCTTTCTATATATAAAGACGCAAGGCTCGTTTCTATTTATGTAGAAGAATTTTTTGTTTGGACATAGAATTTTTATATATCTTAAAGTCGCCAGACACGGATACCAGAGGGGTAGGGGCTACCGAGGAGTAGTGGTGGTAACGTGGTCGTAGAAGGGCGTATGTCTGCACACACATGTATCGCTGAGCGGCCATGCCGGTGGCGAATAGGAGCAATGAGCATTATACGACACCGGAGAACATAATTGCTTAAAAATTAAATCTTGTAAATTGCCGTCACTAAAGAAAATGCAATGTAGTTTCTTCCGCTACTTGTGCGCTTTGGAAGTGGTAATAAAATTGTTTTGAAGTAAATTATTGACGTCAATTATTGCTGAATTAAATTAACGATTCATTTATTAAAATTCTATAACCTAGTCTATTTGAATGAAAATATATTTACTTTGGCTTTCAATGTCTAACTATGCTATAGTGAAGAAATTTAATATGGATCTTTAATAAAAAAAATTGTAACAAAATACTAAGTTTACTTATGGCATGCCACATACTTAATCTGCTTTCGCGACGTATCGACGTCTGTATCGCCGTCATGGCTTCGCACCGCCACGCTTTCACTCTAGTTCTAGTTCTTCAACATATGTACATACATACATACATATGATCACGCCTTTTCCCATAGGGGTAGGCAGAGACTACATTCTTCCACTTACTGCGGACCTGACATACTTTCTTTACTTCCTCCACATTCATCAATCTTTTCATACACGCTTGTCGGTTAAAGGTACTTCTGACCTGCCCTTTTCTAAGAATATCTTTGGTCAAGAAAATTCAAATAAACTCTAATTTCGAAAAGCATGCATTCGACCCCGATACGCCTTCTGTTACCGTGTGTGGTGAATTTTCATAGTCATTATTTTGAGATTTTAAATACAAATTATATAATTTTTAACCACAAAATAATTAAAGTCGATTTAATTTACATTTAATTTAATGTTTATGTAAATACTTAACATTGTACCAAATAACGCACTATTACTACATTTCCTCCATCAGAATGTTCCCTTGTCCTTCCACAATGCCCTCAAGGATATTAATTGACAATCACATATAAATATTTGGTTAACGCTAAATGTATTATTTAGTACAAACTTGTTAAAAGTATAAAATTTTATTAAATTCATAAGACATTTTCACTTAAAGCATTTTTAAGCTACAGAATGATTAGTGATTATTGTAAAAATAATAAGTGCATTGTATTTTATAATCTACAAAACGTTTTGGAATAAAATAGATAGAAAAATATGTAGGTAGATACGTGTGAGGTAAAATGATAATGACAATATGCGGCAGTGAATGATAACTGCTGTACTAACAGTACGTCTATTCCTGGTTGCACTTTGATGAAATATATTTGAGTATTTGTTTCCCATAATAACATTAAAACAAAACAGACCATACCCATACATTTGTCATTATACATATAATTTCTTAATCAAGTGATCAGATTAACGCATGGCCACCTATTCTTAAGAAGGGACTATTTACAAAATATTCTATTATCTGTTCGAAGTCATAAGAATTTGGAGTTCATAAGATCATCAAGTGGTACGAATTTGTATCTTCCTAATAGTAGTAAATATACATAAATATATATTGATAAAAATTCGTCTCACAGTATACGCTCGACATTATATATGCTTTACCAATATAAAACTCTAAAATTTGCTACAATAAAGATGTATCATTTGCTATATAAGCAGAGGCACACGTTGATATGTAAGTGATATCCCATATTGTGTGTAAAAGCATCGCTTTAACAATCAAAGCTGACATTCATTCTCTAATGATTATATATTATTCACACACAGCTCTAAGGGATGCAAATTGAAGATCTTAACGCTTCTATTTTAACACGAAACACATAATATGATTCCACTAATGTTGATACATCAAACATTTGAATCTAGATACAGGAACATCGTGAAACTAATTAACTTAATGTAACATTTTTCTAACATTATAATATAAGAAAATCAAAATAATTTCAATATCGCCACTTTATTTAATTAACTCGTACATTCCCTACATCAATATATTTAAACAGATCACTCAGTACTTTTCATGTATGACGTTTCGTCTACAATCATTATTTTCACATAATGTCGACATACATTTCTTTTACCGTTCCATATTCAATATTCAACGATATGACGAGAGAATTCTATCCTTAAACAAGACGACTAACAATTTTTTTATCTACTTCTTACACGTTATTAAATAAAACTTTTAGTTCATAAAATATCTATTATATTTCACATCCAAACGACATTGTTACACTAGTAAATTCTATCTCACGTATCTAGTAACCGAGAATTACTTGGGAGATAAATCGAAAACTATTGTCCTGTGGCCTACGTTGATTGAAGATCTATAAGCACATACAGCTACATGGAAAGTCTCTATGACAGTGCCGGATTAAACCAGTGTCGGGCTTGTAACAAATATTAAGAAGTTTATGGTACAATTTAATTATTAAATATTACTAAATAGTAATCTTAATTATGATTGATAAATAACATGATTGAAAAGGGGGTTGCAAAATTTTAATTGTTCTCTTTTCTACTACATTAAAATATTTTTTTCTGTTAGCTACATAACATATCAATAACGCTTCATCTGTAGTATTATTAACTGCCAACAGTAGTTGGATAAAGAGGGAATTCCCATTTTTCCCCTATGAGGGTTTTTACACGTCTGTGAAATGCGGTCCAGATTATCCTACATTCTTTGAAACTCTTATTTTTCTATAGGTAAACAAATCCTAGAGATTCTTATTTATCTTTTTTGTTGCGGCGTTCAGAAACAAAAGCAAATACCACACCAAATCAAGAGATTTGGTGGTGGCGCTATCACTTAGGAACCCGAGTTCTAATGCGTCACTGCTGGTTACAAGGAATACGCTCGGATGCCGATTAAAAAACTTATTTGTAGATGTTTTACTATTATAGTTGAGTCTATAACATTCGCTGCCTGATGAATGTCTCATCCGGCACTACCATAAAGAGGTAATGGTGATGGTTTGATGTTTAGAGTGTGAGCGAAGTGGCGAGTGTGGTGAGCAGCGCCAGCGGCCACACGCTGCCCGCCACGCTGCTGTAAGGGCCTGTCACGGCGCCGTCACACGGCACGTGCTCCAGTTCTGAAAGCAATTGATATAAAATAAATAAATTTATTTAATCAAAATTTAGGTTCGAATCCCACTGGAGGTAACATTGTGAAAAAAAATTATAGTCTGGTTATGATATTTCTTAAATAACCTGATTGCATTTATTGCTATTAATGCTAAGCATTGTCTACCAATCTATAAGGCATTTTAAAAAAGATAGAGAGTAATTATAATAGATATAGATAAATAACAAAGTACAAATCACACAAATGAAGTTAGCCAGAGATTAGGCTCGAAATTTGTATTATTAGATATATTTATGTCGAGTACGTGTTAAGTCCTTTTATGTATTTGTATATTTATTTGATTTGTTATGTTTATAAAATAAAGAATAACATTACAGTTTTTAATGATGCAATTAAGCTACAAATTGAGATACAGAAATGTGACGACTGTAATATGAGGCGCTAGTTTGTGACCCATAACTTATTTTTTCCATAAACTTGCACTTTAATGTAATTATTCTTATTTTAGAGAACGTTCATTCTTAGATTTTCGTGGTAAAAATGATTTTGTGTAATAAGGGTTATTGCTAGTACCTTATAAATAGTGTATTTCTGAACTACAAGTTACTAAAATTACAAGTCAAAGTAAATATGATGGGACAAAATCTTTAACTTTTCATACCATTGAGCTTGTTAAGGAAGTCGTTCCAAAAAGCACAGGCCGACGCCCGAGGCCCCCGGGGCCCCGCAGGGCCGCTGGGCCCATCAGCTGTGTACGTGTAGTAGTGGGGCGAGGCCTTGGAGTACAGCGGCCATTTCTCGTCTGGCTTATGAGGTTTGCTGAAAGTATTAGACTGAAATTGTACTTATCTGCTAATGATAAAAAATACGGTTTATATATGTATATTATAATCAGATAATATTTATACTACAAATTATATGTTTCAGAACTTAAATAATTTATACTAATATTACGTGTATAAAGAGATAAAGTTTATAACTTTGATTGTTTGGTAATTTATAGGGGCTAATACTGAACTGATAATGCCAATTCTTTTACAATCATAAAGCTACAGTATTCAGGAATGCTATAAGTAGTCTATATTTTAATGCCCAACAAAGTAGGCACGGGTCGGCTAGTTGCATATAAGATACTATCAAAAGCGCAGCTTTATGTCGCGTGAAAGATGTCGCGATTACTTTCTCCTCTTATTATTATATCAGTTTGCTTTGTAACTGTTATATACAAATGTATAATACTTTAAGAAACGAAAAGCTAGTTGAGTAATAAAGTTTTATTTGTCACTAGTCACACAAGTGAAAGAATATAAAGTACATCTCGAATAAATACTATCTCTTGAATATAAATATTATAATACTGCAGAGGTATATTAGAGCGCTCGAGGCGACTTCTGACGAACCAAATAGATACTGATAATAAAGTTACAGCGACGACGTCGCGTTTGCACTGAAAGAGCTTTTTGTGAGGCAATTTGGTTCATCAAACACCGAACGAGATGGCGCACTAACAAATATCTTTTATATATTTGATAAGATATCTTGTTGATTTAATATAAAAATACAAATTTTAGAATAAGGATCACGTAACTTTCTTATTTTCCAATCAGATAACATTACCATATATTACTGATGAAAAACCATATCTTTATACAGCCACGATATGTTATTGATTTTATTTATTATTGGAGAATTTACATTCGTACAAATATAGTATTACGTCTTTTGTCTTATACTGGGTAGACAGAACCAAGAGCCATGAGTTTGGAAAGCCACGCTAAGCCAAATAAATATTTGTTTGTGGAATGGAATTACACTATATCTAAGATCATTAAGAGGCTGCCTATAATGGTGCACTTTATTTTTACATTCCAAATTTAGTTATTGAAAATAATTTTTTATTTATTCCACACAAGCCGTGCATGACCATATGGTTATGCACGGCTTGTGTTAATGTATTTTAGTCCCTTTCATAAACTTGAATGTACGTAATTTTTATTTCATTGGTACATACATGGCCCTTATGAGTAAAAGAAAATGAGTGATATTGGTTTGTTGCCCCTCAGGCTTGTAGGAATCAATATAGCTGACTTTCATTCGGCGGGTTCTTCTCAGTATTGGTCGCCCCGAAACGCTAGTAGTTTGTAGTTTTGGAATTAATAAAGAAATAGAAAATTGATAAAATAAATAATACAATAAATATATAGGGACAACTCACACAGAATTGATGATTCAAAAGTACCAACATTTATCCTTCTTGTTTAAATTTGTAATTTTAAAAACTTACCCAGTAAGAGCGAATCTGGTGAAAGACTGCATGATATGAGCGGCCAGGTCTCGTTCTCGTGTGTGGTACTGCAGAGACATGTTCAGTGGATGTCCAAACACGTACTCCATCTCATCTCCGTGCATCACTCCCATCCACTCACCCCACAGGCTAGTACTCGTTCGCTGGAAATTATATGTTTTTTAGTTGTATTAACGTATTGTTTAGTTTACAATATGTGTAGTACGTTTGAGGTTCTACTTTGACTGGCTTCGAAGCAATTCCTATTGGCCTAAGTCGATCAATTTGATTGTACCAAGCCTTGTTGATACAATTCATGCCACGATTCGAATGCCACACAAAAAAATTATTTCAGTCGATATTGTAGGCTTGAATTACCTTATTATCAGAAAATAAAAATGATTCCATGGAATTCAAGATTTTAACACCTCATATTAAATCAGTAAGCACTTATTATATTATAAAGCGTAATTTTGTTAGTTCGTCTGGTTTAAATGTGTATCTCGAGAACTAGTGAGGCGATTAAAAAATATTTTCGCTGTTAGAGCTTTTTCCCGCGGTTTCATGCACGTGGAATTTGGTCTGCTACTTAGAACTATTAAAGACAAACAATCTTACGGTAAATCATCTTTCGGTAACTCCAATGTTTTAGGCAACGTACGCCAAGATAGCTCTCAAAAGACTTTTTTCCCGACTTAATTGACATGTATCGTTATATTACGACGAAATTACATAAAACCATTACGAGTATATGTTATACTGTTGACCTATATTACTGTAAAGTTTAATCCAAATCCGTCCAATAAATTTTACGTAGAAGAGTAACAAACATACATCCATCCATTCATACATACACAAACTTTCGCATTTATAATATTAGTAGAATTTTTAGAGAAAGGGTATTTTTAACTCCAAATTTTTGTAATTAAAAAAATGTAAATGTAAAAATTTGTAATCCCAAATGTACGGGAGCAGTGCGGGCGAAATCGCAAGGTGATCGCTAGTAGACGAATACTTACACCTACTACAAAGGGTTTCTACAAGTTTTACAAGTCTCTTGCCTCCCTTTATTTTCCGAAAATCGGTATCGAGTGGGTAGTGTTTACAATCGTATTTGTTTACACGGGATCGTTTAACGGCCGATGGTCGTAGGAGGCGTGGGTACTGATTTCAATTTGCACCCTACGCTTCATTTTTCTTTTGTAATTTCTTGTTTATGCGGCTTCAAACTTTAAATCCTCCTTAACCCTGAATTTGATTACACACCCACACGAAAATTTTGTTGTGAAAGTAATTAATTAATATGGAAATATAAAGTTGTACTTTTGGGTATCAATCCTACTAATATTAAGTATAAATGCGAAAGTTTGTATGTCGGTATGGAGGTTTGTTACTTTTTCACGCAAAAAC
>JADGIL010030364.1:333-11643 GCA_020352625.1 Cactoblastis cactorum
AGATATTTAAGAAAAACATAAATAGCGGCTCTTTATAGGACCTATAGAAGCCAAAACGATTATTGTTAGAATTTTTGTTTGTCTGTATGTTTGTATCGCATCACACAAAATTTATTAGAAAGTGCTGAAGGACTGCAGCGTGACCTAGCCATTTTTTATTTGATACGAGCGAAGCTGCGGGCATAAGCTGGTTCAATTAAAAATAATAAAAAAAATTAAGGCTCTAAAAAAATGAAAAAGAAAGCACATTTTATAAAAACATATTTATTGTAATAGCATATCAATAAACCCAATGTCCAATCAACAAATGTAATGTCTAATAAAGGTCAGTAAACACTTAAAACAGAGGTCACCATACGTGGGGTCGATAACCAGAATCAAATGTTTTCCGATAAGTAATTAATATATTCGCGGCTAGTTACCACTTTAGTAATTAGTTATTTAAATAGTCGACTATTTAGATAAATATTGTACGGAATAGAACTGAGATACAAAAATATAAAATAGATATTTGTGTGTCAGAAATGTTTGCTATCTTTTTAGAGTTCCTTACCCAAAGGGTCAAACGGAAACCATAGGTATTACTAAGACATAGCTGTCTGTCTGTCATCAGGCTGTATCTCTTGAACCGTGAAAGTTAGACAGTTTGAAATTTAACAGCTTATGTATTTTTGATACCGCTTTAACAATAAATACTAAAATCAAAATAAAATAAATAATTAAAGGGGGCTCCCATACAACAAATGTGATTTTTTTGCCATTTTTCATAGATCATTTTACGAAAGACTTCATGCGCAAGTCCGACTCGAATTTGCCCGGGTTAAGCCCGCAACAAACTTTGAAAACATTACTAATTCGTGGGTAGATTTAAGCAAACGACGTAACAATAATCTACAATCAGTAAATACCAAGAAGGGCTACCAGATGCTAGATGTCAATTTGTGCAATAATTCCCTAAATAATTAACCGACTTTCGTATTATTGAATATAATATTACAATTTAAAATTCAATTAACGTTTGTAAATTTTTACTTATCAAATGATGACGCAGAAATACGAAAACAGCAACGAACCATCGTTGAATAGATCCTGGAATGAATACGGGCCTCAATAATACCGTCATTGTCAAATATGCAGCGGGGAATAGCTGGTAGGTTCCGACATAAAATATAGACGGTACAGAAAGACGAAGCATCAATGCTGAACGAAATAATAAAATATCCAGCGCCATAACTAATCGAACAAAGCTTTAAAATAGTACTTAAAGCTACAATTCAAGACGATTTTCTTTCTGTAAGAGTGGCGCTTCCCCGGAGGAGCTGAAACATTCACGCTACTATCAAATAAAATCTGCCAGTAACGTGGCTCTGCCATCAATTAGTATAGTTTAATTAGCCGTATGACTGTTTACGAGCTTCGTTTATAAGAAAATTTAAGAACGCAAGCAATTCTTAATAATTTGAGCCATCGCAAAAGTGGTGGCTTCTCATCTGTCCTCTATTTCATCTGTTACATCTGGTAAATGCTGGTGAATGAAGTTCACGTCCATATTCAATTAAAACGTGAACGGAGGCCGTAATTGGAAAGTGTTTAGTTTTGATGGACTATATTTTGCCGCAGTACACGAATAATTTGGTCGCATATGTGCCTGACGGCCATTTTAGCGTCAATTTTCTTTGAGAACATTATTCCCTAAAAGAGCTCTGCACACATCGTATGTAACAGTTACATAATATAGCGAAATAAAGAAAATAACATTATAAAATATGTCTTTGTAGCGTTGTACGTTTAGTACAAGGGACAAGTTTCAAAGGTACAAATCACACATAATTATTTAGCCCCAAAGTAGCTTCGAGGCTTGTCTTATGGGATACTAATTCAATGAGACTTTTTACAACTAGGGGACATTTTACGAAAGAGACATTTTGTTACTATGATACTATATTTTAAAACAAATACACATATTGATAAACATCCTAGACCCAGGCGGACGAGTAAAGATCATTTTGAATCATGATCTGATTGAAGCCATTTTACCACGGAGTTCGGAAAGAGAGAAGAGAGAGAGAGAAATGGAGAAGGAATAAAAAAAAATATTATTATATTAACTAATTTATAATAATTAAGAATCATTATCATGGAACCCACAGTAATTTTAATTATTTAGATTAAAGCTAATGAATTTGAACCTTATAATCTATTTATCAACCTGCTTAAAGTTTCAAACAAAAAAACTCTCTCCACATTATTAAGAAAATATTCCGCGTAAACAAATTGAAAAAACTCATAAACAAGGGCAGTTTATCACAACTCCCTGAGCTTTCCAATAAATTATATTAGAAGTTGCGACAGATGTTTTTAGGTGACGACGGAGAAACTTTTAGAAATGCCAACAGCGTATTTGTACTGACAAAATATCTTTAAAAACAGATTTAAATATAGATTTTTTTATCTGTGATGGTCTGGAAAGTAAAATAAGAATACTTAAAGTCATGAAAAAGTTTTTTAAAATCTAGACTTGATTGCGTTTGACTTCAATCCCGCCTGACGGGAAGCAACGATGAAGTCTAGATGAAGCACGCAAAGTTAAAAAATTCCTACTCACTCTTGCCTTGTAAAATCTCTATATTTATTGATAATAATTAAATTAACTATAATTCCTTAAAACAGCGGTATAATTATTAAATTTCTCGTAGGCGATAGGCTGGGGAAAACGATATCTGATTCTTATTCCGCCAATAAGAACTCGATTCAGCAAAGAGTGGCCTACGAGTCTCACGACCCTTGACTCTATTAACCCTGTGAGGAATAAAAATGTAATATTGTATTGTATCTGTGTATAAAAGATTACGTTCGTGAAGGGTCCTTGTAGGATCTACAGAAACCAAAACGCATCACTCAAAAACGAATGGAATTTGATTTGGTTTTCACAGTTGTATTGTAAAAGGTCTTACTTAAAATATGTATATCTTGATACGCCGCGTAGCATCCAAGATATTGACAACAGTAAGCGCGGAGTAAATTAAATAAACAAATAGGGGCATCTCTAAGTTTAGTGACAGTTTATGAAAGAGGGGGGCAAACGAGCAGGCGGGTCACGTGATGATGTTAAGTGATCACTGCCGCCCATGGACACCTGCAATACCCCAGAGAAAGTTGGCGAGTGTTAATAAAATTTAAGTCAGAGTATACTAATGGCCGTAGCTTCGCTCTCGTGCATTTCAGGATTCTACCACAGACTACATATGTATCATGACTTCATCATGAATGTCGATATGAAAAACCAAAATAATAATTAATGTTGATTTGTAGAAGTAAGACACAAAGTTATTGTTCTATTAATTAAAATTTTAGGAGAAAATGTAACAATTTAGTTTATTTTTCAGCGTTTTTCTTATTTACAAGTGACCCTTATGGTATATTTGATTACTAAATCTACAATGACTTAAATGCGCCAAAGAAATGGTTCAATTAAAAACAAAATACTTTGAAAGAAAATTTCCCAATCTCCGTTTCGTCCCAGAAAATCAATGTAGCCAAATCGACATAGTATTTTTCCGCATACCATTAAGAATGCACTGAACGCCCATCGGAGAGCCGCTTAATCGCTGCAGTACCTACAACGTGCACTGTGCCTGTGCCGCTGGAAGGCTGCCAAACTACAATAAATATAGCTGTAAAGCGCTGTTAAAGCTAGAGATGTCCAAATTTTGAGCCTTGCAGTTGTAATTTGAGAAAAAATACGTCTTGCAATTTTTTTATTTGTGATTTTTTTGTATTTTTTCTCTGCTTATGATCAAACGACATTGGCTTCTATTGATTCAATTTTGATGATCTGTCAAGGTCTTATTATACACGAGACACGAGTATTATTGATATGTTGAACATTTGACACTTTCAAATGTTACATTTTAATACACTTATAAGTACTTTCAAACACATAGACAGCATATAGAAATTTGTATGGCGCTAATAGTATGGCGAATTTGATCCAAATTAACAAAATAGTTTTGTGAAATACTGTTAATATTTTTATCGACATACACAGCAAAAGATTCTAGTTCGATATTAGAGAACGTACTTATAAAAAATGTAACATTTGGCTACAACACTACCGTGTGCTGAGTGAGACTATTGTCAGTATTCGCGCCGAAACCTGCAAGAGTTAGTGCGGGGCATATTGAGTTTAGATTGTTAGCGCTTTCTTGGAAACGTATCGATATTGCGAAACAAAGAACACTCGAACCGCACTGGCAATTTGAATTGCAAATCTCTAAAAAAAAAGAATACTATCTTCTTTTCCAAAGAAATAAAATTTTATTTGGTTGCCGTTCGCGTACCTATGTACCTAAGCATCTACACTTTGTGCTTCTATTCATTTGCTTTGTAAACTTTTTCATTGACTGCCCTTAAGTTTTATTTAAAAAATAAAATGTACTTGCTTTATTTTGATTATCTAGGTAATATCTTCTCTAGAATGCTGCCTGGGAAAGTAAGAACAATTGATAATGTCTTCCCGCGCACAATGTAATAGTCAATCAAGGGAAAAAGGGAAATTTTCTTAAGGATACTATAACACCTATAGGGTTACCACTTTATCTAATTCCCCAATAATTCTACCAATTAACTATTTAATATAAATTACTCTTGGTTCTATATGCATATCTATCATGTAATTGTTTATTTTCTTAATATATTGACAGTAATTTTTATTTATTAAATCATTTACTTACGATAAATTGTCATTCTAGGTTAAGGTCATAGAAGTTAATTCTAGGTGAGTGTCGTCTCAAAGCAATGTCAGGTCATAAAGCAAGTACGATAAGAGAATAAAACTACTTATAACAAAAAATATCCAACAAAAAGTGCAAGGTCGGTCGTATAATATTTCAGAATTGAGATGGCTAATGTTGCCTCGTTGAGGTCGGCCGTCTGCAATGCGGCTACTACGAGTTACGCAAACCGGGCGGGGTGTTATTCAATTATGTCGAAACATATTAATTTTACTCTGAAATGACGTGGAAGAATAAAAATTTCACTATACTCACTTATCCAAGCCTTATCCCGATTGCATCCTCAGCAGTGACGCTTCAGAGCCCGGAGTCCACCACCTAAATTAGGAGATTGTTGAGGTTGATAGGTGAGGTTACTGGTTTATACACAGAGCGACTACCGTCTGACCTCTACAACCCCAATATTGACATTTGTTATGCAAGGACCCCTACAAATATGCTCAACAAAGAAATGACACATTGAATAGAAAAAACTTGGAAGTATTTTTGTGTCCCTGGATACTTAATTATGTGGTAGAATGAACTGGAAGTCGGTAAAATTTTATTTTTCGGTATGTATTACCATCGTTTAAATTTAATAAAAATATAAGAAAAGAATATGTATTCAGTTGTTCAAATATACAAATAAATGAATAAAAGATTTTTAATCGTAATAATAATGTTCCTCGTTATATAATTTTGCATATTCAAATAAGTAATTTCCATAATTTATGTTATAATTCAGTGCGAGATTATTTTGTATATATTAAAACAGATAAATTTTACATCATTCATATGATTTTGTGTTTAAATCGCTGTAGTCTGTGAAATAGTGATTTTTTTTCTACAATTTAAATTTCTGCTGAGTGCGCTTTTAGAGTTATTAGAAACTAGATGTAAAACCCGGCGTTGTCCGAGTCATCAAGGCCACTTAAGATGATTTTTAATCAATTTTAAACGTCTTAATACTATTTTAAAACTAGAGGCCGCCCGCGACTTCGTCCGCGTGGAAACCCTATGAAATTCAATAAGGAATCAATCCTGCGGGAACTCTGGGATAAAAAGTAGCCTATATGTTATTCTGGGTTTTCAGCTACCTACCTACATACCAAATTTCATCGTAATCGGTTCAGTAGTTTTTGCGTGAAAGAGTAACAAACATCCATACTGACATACAAACTTTCGCATTTATAATATTAGTAGGATATCACAGATTAATTTTGTCACTTTTTAATCTAGATCATTCTAGAAGTCTGAGAATTTTGATGTATTTAGAGTTTCAATATATAACAACATTAAGCTTTCTAGTGTTGAAGTTTTAAAAACATTCTAGAACAAGACATAAGTATACATGCACACAATACATTCCAAAATTAAAATTCAAGATTGATGAATGTGGAGGAAGCAAAGGAAGTATGTCGGTGGAAGAATGTAATCTCTGCCTATCTCTATGGGAAAAAGGCATGATCATTAGTATGTATGAAAAAAAATTATACTTTTTCTTTCATCTAAATAATTTTTCTTTATAATCTGTCCATATTGTAGTAAAGTAATGCAAGGACGGCTAGCTGACCCATTTACATATCTTAACGGAGGTATAGTTTCATAAAAATCATCTATCTGGGAGCGGCCGACCGTCAAGGTTGCTTTATTTTGGCTAATTCGTAGAGCAGGTGAAATAATGACAAAAAAAAATCGTAGAAATTTACAGCACCTTACTTTTTTATTCTTGACGGTAGAATTATGGGGTACACTGAAATAATTCCTAATCGGACCATAAATCGATCAATTATCGCGTCCAACTATTTTGAATTTAGAACCTTTTTATTTTGGCACGACTATTCAATTACATCAATTTGAATGGATTTTAGCAAAGAAGTTATACCGCTTTATTGTAATGTAACGTCCTTGGTTTTTAGACCGCCTTTGGTATCAGCCGCCATGCTCCTTCCGGTGAATGGGAGAGCTTCTCCGCCCTCTCCATTTGGGGAGGGCGGGGACTTTTTACAGGCCGGCAACGCTTCTGTAACCCCGCGGGTGTTGCAGTTGTCTCTATGGGCGGCGGTGATAACATCACGTGACCCGCTTGCTCCCCTTATATAAAAAAAAAAACAAATTAAAGGGTCTAAAACAAGAGTAATATTCTCGTAGTGACAAGAGGAGCCTTGCAAAGTTCGTGTCCGCTAAGTTATATTAAAACGCGCACTTGTTCAGCTCTCAGCATCCGATATTTTGATGCCGGTATTTTCTAAAAGCTATATCTGAAGAGGTTATTTACAAGCGTTTAATTTTTAGCACAAGCTTTTGGCATCAACAGGAAGCTCTTGTGTCATTACATGCGCGACACAAACAAGTGCGTGCAGTTAAAGTTACGTGCAGCTGAGTTCTTTCATTTGTCTGATCCTAAGTGCACCATCGGGTCAGGCTTGTCATAATATAAACTGACGGGCTCCGTGGTGTTGACGTGTGCGTGCGTGCGTGCGCGCGCGCGCGTGTGTGTGTGTGTGCGTGTGTGTGTGTGTGTGTGTGTCATTCTGTCTTTGGCATCATAGCTCCCAAACGGGTAGACCGATTTGGATAATTATTTTTTTTTTTTAGAAAGATGATTTTATCATATATATTTTATTTTATATTGTAAGCTATGTTTTAACACCCAACGTAAAAAGAGGGGTATAATAGGTTTGGCGTGGATGTTTTGTTAAATAAGGTCAGGGCCTTTTTAATTTCAAATTTAACTACTAGGAAAATATCCTGTTTATCCCGAAATTTCAACGAGAGCAAAACTGCATGGCTTTTGCAAGCTTCATCACAGCCATTATAAGCCATGAAGTTAATTTATACTTGAGAATAAAGTTCGTATATAATATAAGCTCCAATTATTCAGCTTAAAGTTTGCGGAAGTTCCCAACTTTCAGCGTGCGATAACTTTCCCGGATGTAGTGTCCTTTATCACGAACAGACAGGAATTGTTTATGATTTAATATCCTGTTGTTGTTTTCAAACATGGATATAAGCTTTAGTAATAATATTTTTCAAATGTAATCCTTCCTTGGTTTGAGATCGAACAGAAAAAAATAGACAGTCTATCTACGTCCTCAGAAAATCCTTTTTTTAATATTTAAAAGAAAAGTAAGAAAGTTCTGATGGATCACTATATTTTCTTTGTAATATTTATAAATGAAATCATCTTGTATCTGTCCAAAAAAGCAACGATAGTCAATCTTCAGGATACTTAACATAACATAAAAAAAGACCAAATCTTTTTGGCTAAATAGGGGGTGAATAAATGAAAAAATTAATGTAAAAGCTCATCAACACAGAGAATACAAGTGTACATAAGCCACAAAATCAATGAAGAGTAAATGTTTGCGATTCCGCCATATTCCTAAACTGGTTTCATATTAATATCAATTAAGCAGAAACACGCCGAAGGGGATTAATGGGCCGAAGTAAATGAAGACACAATACTTTGTATGGCAACTGAAAATGGGGGGAAAGGAGAAAATATTAATAAGTAAGCTCTGCCTCGCGATTTTGCTATTGCAGGATTTTTTTAGTAATTCAATATGCTACAATATTTCTGTTAAAATATTTATTTTATTAATAAAATTTTGTAAAAATATTGTATACTTTATGTTCTTAGTAAAAAAAACCCATTCAATATTGTAACAAGAGACGTCAATATATTATATATTTCAAATTACGACAAACTTAAGTTATGTATATCATAACTTCCACATACATATATTTTCTCAAAGTTTTTTTTATTACACAAAAATATATTTTTATTTAAAAACACCGAATAAAAAGAGTATTTAAAACAAAAGAAAACAAAATGTGAAAATAATTTTCGCCGCGTAAAATTTTATTACCAGTGAACTGTTCTTTAGAAGTGAAGTTTACCTGAAACAAAAAACATAAATAAATGTATTTAAAACTTTATACGTTTCAGCCATAACGCCACGTTATGGGAATCTTCTACAATAACTTTAAGGCCTTCTTAATTAGCACTTATTAATTATAGGGGTCAAAATATGTAAATATCGAAGGGAACGTAGAGTTTATTCGTTAATCTTAAACTAGAGAAGCAAGCTTACGCAATCCCAAAACCAGTATATTTTTCGTGTTACACTTGACAAAAATATTTTAGTATCTTTAGATTGGTTTAACATCTATACGTATAATAAAATTGTAACTGAGCTTTGTCTGTACATAGGAGATATTTAAGAAAAAAATATATAGGCGCTCTTTAAAACGTATGTTTTTAGAATTTTTGTCTATCTGTATGTTTGTACGCGCATCACACAAAAACTACCGAACAGATCTAGATGAAATTTGGCACAACGATGGACTATGACCTAGATTAAAAGAAAGAATACTTTTTATCCCGAAAAAATGTACGGTTCCCGAGGGATAAAGCTTATTGTAACCGAGTAAGGGGCTGACAAGATATTATACTTAGTATCCATTGGTCGGACGAAGTCGCCGGCAATAGCTAGTATATAGGGGCAAATTACACAAATGAGTTACATGTACTTTCAAATTTACTCATTCCATCTGTTAAATATCTGTCTAAACTTAATATTTCTTTTAAAAATTTAATTTTTAATTTTAATACATCCACAGACTTTAGTTTTAAATAACATTTCTTATTTACATATATATAAAATACAGCTAATAAAAAAATTACATTATAAATGAATAAAATGAAGTTAAATTTATTTATATTCCAAGAAAAATAATCTATTCAAGGCTATTAAGATCTGCCTGTTATTATTTTGGGTTGCAAAAACTCGGTCGGTTCGATTGCAAAGGAAAACTGTGGAATACGGTATCGGAACCTTTCATTAGCAAATGCGAAAGGAACGAATGAGTGAATGATATGATAACTGAATACATACATATCTGTTTCATTTCATAATCTATTAGGAGGAAAAGGTATACTTTGATGTATATATATTGAAGAAAATCTTGGCGTACAAATCCCTTAAAGGCCGGCAACGCTCCTGTGACCCCCCGGGTGTTGCGGGTGTCTATGGGCGACGGTGATTACTTAACATCACGTGACCCGCCTGCTCGTTTGCCTCCCTCTGCCATAAAAAATAAAATCTGTTTTAATATAGGAGCATAGACACAATTTCCATTTAAAGAAATCTTTTTTTTTTTGTTTCTTTGTCGTTATATTTATGTAAGTTTGTAAAACCAAGTCATAAATATTTTCAAGCCGCAAGCCACAAATTTAGGATAGTTTTACTTCTTTTTTATTTTAAAAATTATTTCTCATCAACAAAGGGATATTTTTATCCAAATGTTTATTATTTTTTAATTTTACAAAAATATAAGCAATAAGTAATCTCTTAAATTAATATATGTATATGGGAGTTAGCCCCAGAGTAAGTTCGAGGCTTGTGTTATGGGACACTAACTTAACGACACTATATTTAATATTTAAAACTACATTACTTGTAAATAAATATTCAAGACCCAGGCTAATCAGAAAAATATCATTTTACATCATGACCTGACCGGGAATCAAACCAGGGACTTTCCGGGTTAGGCTCGTTAACCATTACACCACGGAGGACTCTCTTGAATAAGATGTAAAAAGTTTACGAGCTGATGTAATTTCGAGTAACTGCTAGTTATAAAACATGACGTCATGAATCATTTGGTAGATAGCACGGCGGTGATTAACGCAAATGGTAACATAAAACAGGCAGTATACGATATTTATGAGGGTTTTTGCATGCGAAGTTTATTTTTGGCGGCAAAATGTCCGGCGGGTATCTTGCGGAAAATGTCCTTGATTTTTTTTTTTTATGTCAGAGTGAGGCAAACGAGCAGGCGGCTCACGAGATGTTAAGTGACCACCGCCGCCCATAGACAACTGCAACACCCGCGGGGTTACAGAAGCGTTGCCGCCCTGTAAAAAAACCTCCGCCCTCCCCAAAATGGGGAGGGCGGAGAAGTTGAGCCCCGGGCTCTCCCACTCACTGGACGGAGCATAACGGCTGATAACCGTCATTCAAGCGTCGGTCTTCTGTGGAAGTGTGTGGTACTTCCCTACGTATAAATCCCTTAAAGGCCGGCAACGATCCTGTAACCGCCCGGGCCTTGCAGGTGTCTATGGGCGGCGGTGATTACTTAACATCACGTGACCCGCCTGCTCGTTTGCCTCCCTCTGCCATAAAAACAAATTAGTATACCTCTTAATATATGTTTTTTTTAATATTTTCAGCTCGACAGCGCCACGTCTCTGATCCAAGCGGCCAAAAATCTTATGAACGCGGTAGTTCTGACAGTGAAGGCGTCTTACGTCGCGTCCACCAAATACACCAGACAGGGGACCATTGCAGTGAGTTTTGTGCACATATTAGACGCGTTTTACCTGAAATAAAACGCATATTAAACTACTTACCTTTATTAGAAGCGTATAATAATGAGATATGCGTTTCCGTTTCCGCTGTGTGTCTGTCTCTTTCTACCCTAATACCGCTGTCCCTGTCGCACCCTCCCTACTTTTTCCGCTAGGCGTGGG